>OMLB01064346.1:16627-27273 GCA_900302555.1 Myripristis jacobus | reverse complement strand
TGTAATAGAGGTCTTCCACACATGTTACTGGTAATCTTTTTCACGTGTGCACATGCATCCACTAACACACACACACACACACACACACACACACACACACATACACACACACACAAATAGTTGCATTACATCACTTAAACAAACAGTTAAGCAAAGCCACTCGAAAAACAAGTTTCCACGTCTCTGCTCTGTTTTTATGACAGCATCAACCTCAGGCAACTGTGTAGCACTTTGATTTTAACCTCACAGGGGGTGTTTATATCAAAACAATGGGGATCTGTCCCACCCTGCTTCTGTCTCTTATGTTTGAGGAAGTGCTGGTCAGACTGTGGTCCAGTCTTCCTGAAAGAAGAAGTGACCCCTGATATCAGTCTGTTGCTTTAATTGGAAGGAGTAGAGTCACATGACCTTCACTGGGTGAAGGTACACTCTCTGGGGCTTACTATAGGTGGAAATTCCATCCCATCCATTCGTGAGATCACGTATGGGCAACTGTTCTCACCTCTATATGACAGGAGGGCTTTATTTAGGGTTGCCTTGGTTTCCTCTGAGACCCGCAAAGTGTCATCTTTTGGAACACAGTGAATGAAGTTGTGTGTTGTGTGATTATGTCATGTTGTGGGTTTACTTTTCCCTTTTCATGAGATGATCTACACTTGATTAGGTAATACTTAATCACTTAATGTTTGTGGATATCAATGAAGAGAATAAAACTTTTAAAACTTTCAAAAATTCTTTCATGGGTGCTAATCAAAAATTCTATTTGACGAAAGGAGAATGTTGTAAGGCAGTCATGAACGAGCGGTCGGCACCGTCAGGACCGTAGCTCCGAGAGTTTAGGCCTTTGCGTAGATCTGAAAGAGGCATTGGAAAAAGCAGCAAGGTGGAAATGTAGCCCACTATTTCAGAATTTAACACAAGAAGGCACTTAGCAGAGTGCAGACTTCTGCCAAGATCACGGCTGGATGCCCTGCTTGTGCTAAGCTAAGTCCCCTTTTGCCAATGCTGTTGTCACAAGACATGACCGTTTTGGCCAATAAGCACGGATATATAAGTGAGTATAAATGAATCACAGTTGAGCTGATTGGCAGCCTCCATCACCACCGCAAGGTTTCCTTTTGTCCTCTTTGATTCTTGTATCTCACATTCCTAACTCTTTTAATTCCTCCTGCCCCGCCAGGCTGCAGACTGGGGTGAACCTGCAGGTGTGTTTTGTCAACGACAGTAGCAGTGACAAAGACAGTGATGCCGAGGACAGCAGGACAGAGACCAGCCTGGATACACCGCTATCCCCCATGGTACACACCATTAGATTGCATGTGTGTGTGTGTGTGTGTGTTTGTACATTTGTGTGGTTTTGTGTGTTTCAGTGCAGTCCACTTTTCAGAATAAAGTGTGGCAACCACATGGGCTAATATATCACATTGTATGTCACATTGTACCAAATCAGCACTGAACCTTTGTGTCATTTATATACAATAAACCACCTCCTCTACAGAGTAAGCAGAGCTCGTCTTTATCGGACCGAGACACAGCAGAGGAGGACTCGGACCCGTTAGATGACTGCGGCGGGTTCTGGAGGGTCCAGCGGAGGCTCCAGGAAGAGGCCCGGGTAGCTCTAGCTCTGGCACGACCCATGGCCCGCATGCAGGTCGAGGTGGAGAGGCAAATCCAGCTGCACAGACGCTCACCAGTGGCCGATTTGGTTAGTACGAACTGTATAACAGTGTAAGAATTGTGTGTAAGTTTGTGTTTGTGGTCTTGTTTTTAAAATGTTGCTTGGTTTTAGTCAATTTCCCATAAGATGATCATTCCAGGAAACAATTTAGGACCGTGAAAGCTATATTTACACCATGTGAAGGGGAAAGACAACAGGAAAACAAAGAGAAAATGAAAACGAGTAAATGACAGTAAGTTGCAGTTACAGTGAATACAAAACAATACAATTAGCTAAGGGACTAGATAAGGGGAATAGATAAGGTCACGCAGGGTTGAATAATCGTGTGTGTGTGGTGTGTGTGTCCAGGACCAAGAGAAAATCCCTTTAACTGGTAAATATACAATCTTAGTGCTGAATCTGTCCCTTTGTGTGAGTAAGGGATATTCTTGAACCTCTACAGAAAACTGCAAAAAATCTCCATTTTAGCAGTCTTATATTCAGTGTTACACTCTTGTCTTTGTTAATACAAGGTTAACTGGAAGAGTGGACTCAGTAGAGTACAGATCTCCACCAAGCATAGCTCCTCTTTTCTGGACTATAGCTTAAATTTGGGAGAGGCAGCCAATTCTATTGTTAAACGCTTTTCAAATTACAAATTAAATTCAATATAATACAATGCAGTATAGAAAATATACTGTAAAACTCCCAAAAGCTCTTGTTCTGTCTGTTTCTGTTTCACTTTATTACACTCATTATATCAGCAGTCGGCTCACAAGTCATTTCCGGATCTTTGCTTGAAGTCAAATGCCTTAAGCCTGAAACCGAGTTATAAAAAGAGCACAAATGAAAAAGGCAAAATTCTAAATTACTTCTAAGGTCTCTCCCTCTCTCTTTCTGTCTCTCTCTTACACACACGCACATTCTCCTGTCAGTGGGATGAGATATTTTTTTCAGTTGGTTTAAGAAAAACAAGATGTCAACACTGATTATGAGGCTAAATGACTTCTTAAGATAGAAAATGTTTTCTGTGCAGTCTAAAGATTCATATATTCTTCCAGCTGACTGTCATTTTATGCATGCGTGCGTGCGTGTGTGTGCCTGTGTGTGTGTGTGTGTGTGTGTGTGTGTGCAGCTGCCCCATCTGCCCCACATCAGCGAGGGCTTGATGAAGAGGAATCTGAGGAGAGGAGACATGAGGGACATGAGTCTCGGCCAGCTGCAAGTCATCACCAACGACTTACACTCACAGATACAGAGTGAGTGGAACACACAAACACACATTACAAATTGTCAAATAACCACAGCTGTAAATAAAAACTCAACGTATAGACATTTTCAATTATTTTTCAGAGCGAAAATGCCCCCAAAATCCCTTTTTAGCAATACACAACACACCTAGTTAATGGCATCCATTGTCTGCAGGAGATATATTGTGAATGTGTTTGTGATGCAGGTCTAAACGAGGAGCTGGTGCAGTTGCTGCTGATGAGGGATGAACTCCATGTGGAGCAGGACGCCATGCTGGTGGACATAGAAGACCTCACCAGGTGACAGCACCCTTCACTCTTCACTCCCATCTGTCACTCAGTCATCTACCAGTCAGCCAAGTTGTTTTTCTCCCGCAAACTGCATCTCACTCTGAAAACAAACAACAAAAAAACCTCTATTTTGAGATTTCTGCCCTGTTTTCTGACTGATCTAACGCTGATCTTCGTCATGACAGGCACGCCCATACTCAACAAAGACACCTGGCAGAGAAAGCCGTCTCCAAATAGACAACCTGTCTGTCTGTCAGCCTGCCCCCCCCTCCCGTTCAACCTCGCACTCCATTGACTGTCACCGGTGTTACCAATGAAACTCCATCTGTTCTGTCTTTGGAGAATTAAAACATCATATTAACACACAGACACACACACACACTCACACACCATGGGAAGCTGTCAGAGGACAAAGTCACTTTAGCAGGACAACAGGATATTTTTTTGAAGAAGCTGAGTGATCACTGCTTTTGTCATGGCCGTGGTTTATGCAGGCTTCTTACCTCCACCCACAGTGTAATTGACCATGCCATATTTAATAGACTTATAGGGAATCCTCTCAACTTAATTCCATCCCTACCTCTGATTTTCCTCATTATGGTCTAGCACGGTATGCTTGCATATGCAGAAGTATGCTGGGTGAGAAAGAAACCCTGTTACTTGCCTCTGTAAAAGTGGTGATAACTACTATAGAAGGACCACACAGAAGGGAGCCCATGAATTATAAAGTTTGTATCCTGATGACAGTCTCAATAATAATCCCAGGAGCTATTGGTTTGTCTGTAGGTTGCCCTGTTCAATCAGCTCCATGCTTCTTCCTATCACTAAGGGTATACTGCATTGTAGCTGTTAGAACTCAATAATATACTCCTGCTATTTGAGCTGTTGCAGTACACAGTTATGAACACTTACCTGTGCAAGATTTGCAGCTTAGCTTCACAATGGTGTTTAAATGTTGCAACCAAGTGCACCATGCAAGGTCTTGTATGGATCATTTAGACACACAAATGGATGTAACTGATTAGCTGCTGTTGCACAATTTCCACATGCTTTAATGTTATGTATTTAGAGCTTTACTGGGTATCAGTTTGAGCTTAATTTAGCCAAAATTGCATTTTGTCAGGATGTATTGATCTTCTCTCTGTCTGTGTGATAAACACAATCAAAAGCTATGGGTTCAGAAAAAATACATTCTGGCAAGGTTCAAACTCGAGGGGAGGCATGATAAATGTCAGCGTTGGTGTGTACCTCATGAGCAGCCCCTACAACATGCAATGTGAATCTTGTTATATCCTACGTACTTATGCACATGAAAGGGGGGGAATCCTCAGAAATGTAATACAAATGTATCAATAGATTCAAAAGTTATAGCCTACAACTTTTACTATTTTATCTGTTCAAAAGGTTTATGGAATTTATGGACGTATATGGGAAAAAAGACTTTATTAAATGGATGAAAAACATGCCTTGTTGTTTGGTGTTTAATAGTTTTTTCTCACTCATTCTCAGCTTTTTAAGAATGTCATTTAACACTCTCTACATTAGGCTTTCTTTTTCTATTGTAAAGTACTCTTCCTTGATAAATGTATTGTATAACATTTGTGGGGGGGAAAAATCAAATAATAAATGTTTCAAGTGTGTTAACAGTGTGTTTTTTTGGTAGTTTTTCATGAGAAATACACATTTTTATGTTTTCTACTGTAAAGCTACTAATTTTAAATGATACATGATGAATTCTGTTTCATGAAGGTCATGATGCACCATGGGAAAACAAGTCCCCTCTCATTCACAGATTGAAAGCTTCTGGTGACACTGATCTCACAAGGTTTCATCAGAAGCACACAACATAATGTTAGACAACCACAAGCTAAAGGACAGAATCACTACCTAACGGGAGGGAAACTACCAAAATATGAATTTCAGTCAACTGTTATTGGATGATTAATCATGGTTATTGATTGTTAACTATGGTTTTTCAAGAGAAAAGTACTGAGGAAAATTTTCATGGGCTGATTTGCACATATCTGAAACATGCATATCAATTAAGTCAATCACCTCCAGCAGTGACCACACATTTTTTTATGTTTATATCCATACATCTATATTTATATCTGTATCTATATCTATGTGTGTGTGTGTATCAATCTATATCTCTATATATAAATATGTATGTAGAGAGAGAGAGATTGTTTCTTAAAATTGCTCATATTTGTCTTTAAAGTTGCTCTTATTTGTTTCATTGCATTAGGGTGAAAAAGAGAGCTTACTCCCAGTTGGCTTCCCCTGAATAAATAAAGGTAATGAATGAATATTAGATGAATGAGACCATTAAATTCATTAAGACTATTTTTAAATATTGGAATGGCTAAAAATTATATACATAGTACAATGGATTGACATAACTCTAGTATGTTCAAAAGGATGGCTGTTTTAATTCAAGATGTGAAGAGCATAGTTTTCGTCACATATGAAAATTTGATATTTACTTGGGAAACATCACAAATGAAAATTCCAGCGGGATTATATCAATATTTGAAAACTAAAGATTTTTTTTCAAGCCAAATCTATAATATTCTAATTCCTTTAAATGTGTCATTTAAACTTTTTTTCCCCCAAATCATATTATATTCTCTAATCAATTGTATGTCCTGTATTTGATATATAGTTTAAAGCTCTTGATTCGTGATACCAAGATTTGTCAAATTATATTTGACAACCTGTGGCATCCAGCTCTCTTTGGAAATATCACCCATAAATAATCACCATGATGACAGCCTCAGTGTTATCCTTAGGGTCATTGTCAAGATCTTTTACTCATCAATGTTCAGGTTAATTCCAGTTTCACCAACACGTTTAGAAATGGCTGTCCCAAACAGGAAATTACACAGCCTTGACTGGATCACTTTCAATGTAGGTGTCAAAAGATTGTTGTGTACTGAGGAAAATCCCTACACTTGCCTATATAAATACATGCCAGAGGCCAGTCAGTGACACAAAGGAATCTGGATTAAACCCTCAGTTAAACACTCTTATCCAACATGGCTGACCTCAAGCTCTGTGAGTATAATACATGCTGTAAGACAATGTACTGTTTTGGCAGCAGAACAGTTGAGACTGGAGACTTGTTTTATGGAACTGTGTTTGTCTCTCTTTGCCAGACTTCACCCCAGCACTGCTGCTCCTTGTCCTCACCTGCCCTCTGTGGCAGGTGGGCCACTTATCACCAGTGCCGCTGATCCATAAAACGCAGATAACAGACTCTTGTGTTTTTTATGCAAAGTCACTTCTGTGGAATATCACTGACACCCTCAAACAGGTAGGAGAGTATCAAAGTAAATAGCTCGATTGTTTTCTTCAGTCGGCACGTTATCAGTATCAACCTGCATTTAACTTCTAGCAGTTTTTTGATTGGAAATTTCCTTTTCCTGTCATAGAGCAACCTGTTCAATGGATTCACATGCGCCGAGCAGAATGTAGAGCTGAACATGGAAACCAGGACACCGTCACTATGTGTACCAAAGGTAAGCTTATTTAATCCCTGTGAAATTCATCCAGACTTGCATCCAAATTCATGCCAAAACTTTTTCAATATTTCAGTTGAACATTGATAATTGTACTTTTTAATTCACCCAAAATGTTACTTAATTTCCACAGGTATCAGCATGCTCTGGAGTTACTGAATCAGAATATGATCAGGTATGTGCAGTTTTGGCCACTGAGGTGTTTCCCTGTTTGTTTGTCAGAAGCTTCCTTTTTAGATAGTCAATCAAAGAAGCTCTTTTAAAGCAACCACTATGAGGGGAGGGCAGTAATTTTCAGTTTTTAAAACTTTTTTACTAACACTTCAATGTTTTTTTTCCTGGTTAAATGTATGGACATGCATTAATATATGTATGAATTTGTTTTCCACCTAGGACTCTTGTCTGACAAACATTGGGAAGGATCTCATTTACTACCACAACTTTCTAACAGCACAGCCAGATCCTGAGAATTTACTCAGTCCAACTGTTCTGTCCAGCCTCCGAGAGCTCATGGAGGTATGACACCATAAATTTATTTTAAGCCGTCTTTACAAGAAGATGCACAATTGTACTTTGCTATGGATTTTGGACAGTTTAAGTAATATGGCTCAGAGTAAACCCACTAAACAATCATCTCTGTGCCACATCTAAAGCCGTTGTTCCACAAGGAAGCAGCATTTTAATGTTGATTAGTGTCTGAGCTGGACAGGAGAACAATTTGCTTAATATACACTGATTTTGAAAATTTAAGGGTAGATTAGCGGTAAAAGAGAAAATCCTGTAAGAAAAGAGACAATCCTGTAAATGTGATGTTCAATCCCAACAGTCATCAACAGCTACATGTTAAAATGTCCTTGAGTTCACAAGCTGAATGCCAAAAATTTTAATAAAAATGTATAATTTGTTGTCAACAGAACTGCTTCGCCTGGACTCTGTCCACAGACATGCCCTTACAACAGGTAAGAGATCGCTAAACACAGGTTGGATTACTAAAGTCAGAATGAGCTCAAACTTGTAGACAGTTTTGCCAAAATCAAAGCTGTTCCCTCTAGTCTTAAAGCAAGAAATATTATTTCAAGTCTACAAACATCAAACAGAATATTCCAGATATATACTTCTTGTAATAGACCACCTGAAGTGAATTCTCATCAAGCTTGAATGTGTGTCTCTTCAAAGGCGACTCCAGACCGTGAACGCACCTACGATGAGAGACTCAGCCTCTGCAAAGTGCTGAAAGGCTTCGAAGTCCGCACCATTACAATCAACAGAGCCATTGGATACATCAGCTCCGGGGAACGCAGTCCATGAATTGTCACTGAGCTACAAAAGCTCATGCTGATAGTTTGAAAAAGCTATGCATAATTATTCTTTATAATTACTTCAACAATGACAGTGACAGCCCATATTTAGAGTAAATAATCTGACAACTGTAAGAGGAAACACTTAAGTCTATTTCACTACTTTTGGTATCTGTTTATCATGTCTAATTGTGTTCACCTAATTAGGTGTATTGATATTGTATCACTGAAATGATGAATTCCTTTTGATAATATTTATTCGACTACATTGCTATACTGTTAATACTATGGTTTTGCTGTGGGCTATTTATTTCAACTATTTATTATTATTTCATTCACTTGATTCTGTATAAGAAAGTGTGAAATAAATATTTTTCCTGCATAAATGAGCTCTCTGCTATTCATTCATTCAGTTTTGTGTTTTATTTTACTTAAACTATAACACTGTGCAATTTTTAAACACTTTATTCTTGCTATAGAGAAACTACAGTAACAGTGCATAAACATATTGTACCAGCTGAGTCTGATTCTTATTTTTGTGCTGGGTTTGTGTTGTGCTATGTGGGCCAGCTGATATATTACCAAATGACTCTGCTTGGCAGCTACAATAATCTATTGCAACCAGTAAATGTACTGAGTTAATCGTTTATAGTGAACTACAAAACAATTCCTTGTATATATCTGCAAATAATCATAGAACTTAAGACTGTCTAGAATCACTAAATAGGTGATTTCTCTTCCAAATTAACACTAGAAAAGTACTCAACCCACTGAGAAATATTACATTTTTCAGTGCCATTTTTCAGGAAAGGTCGCTTCCCACCAGTTGACTGAGGCATGTTTTAGTGTGGCTTGTGTTACCTTGTTCAGTACTCAGTGAAGGGATACAACACATTAAATATAATGAGCTTACAGTGCATTCAGAAAGTATTCAGACCCCATTCACTTTTGTTATGTTGCAGCCTGATGCTACAATCATTTAAATTCATTTTTTTCTCTCATTAATCTACACTCAGAACCCCATAATGACAAAGTGAAAACAGAATTTTAGAAATGTTCAATCAATTTAATTTACCACAGGTGGACTCTAATCAAGGTGTAGAAACATCTCAGCAAGGATCAAGAGAAATGGGAGGCACCTGAGCTAAATTTCAAGTGTTGTTGCAAAGGGTCTGAATACTTGATATTTCAGTTGTTCCTTTTTCATAAATTTACAAAAAATTCTAAAATTCTCTTTTCACTTTGTCATTGTAGAGTACTGAGTGTAGATTAATGAGAGAAAAAATGAATTTAAACAATTGTAGCATCAGACTGCAACATAACAAAAGTGAAAAAAGTGAAGGGGGTCTGAATACTTTCTGAATGCACTGTATAGTTCAGGACAACAAACAGTGAAAAATGCAAATGCAGCCACCACGATTAGCAGAACTGTCAGTTAACAATGATGTTTTAAATTGCTGCTAATTACTTAATTTTTTAAATTGTTTGATAATTGCTTTACCACTTACTGGCATGATGGTAACTAAGAGGAAGTGAGCAGCCTACCTGTATATATAGGCTTCCCTGTTGAGTGAAATTAGCTTGAGGTTTTGTGGCAACACTGAGTGAGAGAGACCTATGACGTACTCTCCACAGAGTGCTTGTTCTTGTTCTCTATTGCGCTCTAACATTTCAATTCATTTAGGGCAATTGAAACTATAGGGACAGAGCGGGGGAGGCACAGGAGAGAAAGCACAGCCAGGATTTTTGAGTGCAGTTACAATAATCCAGTGATGTACAGTAGGGTGGCCCGTTTTTACATGTAAATTTTCAATTTCATATTTTTTTAAGCTCCTAACCCCTAAATTGGTTGAAATATATGAGAAATCTCTGCTGGTGAAATGTTTTCTCAATTGGACAACATTTACCCCTCTCTCATCGACCTTGAAGTTTAGCCATAGACTTAACACAGTCTTTTTTCACACATCAATAGGGTAAAAATTTTATCCTATAGATATCACCATGAAACTTACTAAGTTGATTACATACAATAAGCCAAACAAAAAATGTATTTCAAGTTCTTTGAAATTCTTTGTTTACATGAGCAAATTTCAAGTTGAACTTTAAGTTTAGCCAGTTTTCAACATGATCCTTTTCCGCAAGCAATAGTTCTTATTAGATTAATCTTATTCCAAGTTAGCAACTCATTTAGAGAGAAAAGGTGCAAGATAGCATTTATATGTTCTCAGACAAAGTAAACAAAAAAGAAAGAAAAGAGATGATCGAAATAACCAGATCGATGTTTGTTAGTTAAATGTTTTCTTCTGTTCCAGGTTTTATAAATATAAATATAACTACTTATATCAGGATATTTTGTTAAGTTTGTCTTGAGTTTTCTCTTTTGTATTCTAACATGTTGGGAATAAATGTCACTTGTTTTCAAGGATTGTTGTTTTTATTCATTCAATTTCACCTTGATTCTCGGGAAAGGATAATGTTGCAACTGAGGGTAAAGATCAACTTGAAATTTGCTCATGCAAACAAAGAATTACAAAGAACTTGTAATACATTTTTTGTTTGGCTTTATATAAGTAATCAACTTAGTAAGTTTCATGGTGATATCTATAGGATAAAATTTTTACCCTATTGA
>OMLB01064346.1:0-15266 GCA_900302555.1 Myripristis jacobus | reverse complement strand
GTTGTTTTTCATTCAATTTCACCTTCATTCTCGGGAAAGGATAATGTTGCAACTGAGGGTAAAGATCAACTTGAAATTTGCTCATGTAAACAAAGAATTTCAAAGAACTTGTAATACATTTTTTGTTTGGCTTTATATAAGTAATCAACTTAGTAAGTTTCATGGTGATATCTATAGGATAAAATTTTTACCCTATTGACGTGTGAAAAAAGACTGTGTTAAGTCTATGACTAAACTTCAAGGTCAATGAGGAGTAAATGTTGTCCGATTGAGAAAAAAAATTCACCAGCAGAGTTTTGTCATATATTGCAACCAATTTAGGGGTTAGGAGCTTAGACTTTCCAACTTTCATGTTTTTGGGCCACCCTAATGTACAGGCTCCTGAAGGAGCCTTATCATCTTCCAGTGAGTCAGATGACCAAGTCATCTATTAGGGATTGGACAAAATTATTAAACTGCAAATCATGATCACTAAAGGAGAAAAAAAACAAAAAAAAAACAACAACAATTGTAGCATCAGGCTGCAACATAACAAACATGAAAAAAGTGAAGGGGTAATACTTTCTGAATGAACTGTATATATCAAATCACAATACACATCAAACATCCACAACACACACACAATACATATTAAATCAGCACCCAAGTATCATGGGGGTTTGAAATTGGCCTGGAACCTTTGTTGCTTGTGACTCTCTCATCATTTCTCTCTTACAAAGCAGAAATGTCATAAAAATAATATTTAAGATGACATTTCTCACTTTTAAGAGAGATAATGCAATATGTTTGCATAACTGACTTCTCACTGAGATTAATGCATAATCCAGTCTAATCATTACAAATCTAAACTGGAACACAGTATGCAACATTATCCAGTAGGACTCTAACAAAGGAAATATATTTGCTTGTCAAGTTAATGTTCATTTCCATTTCCTCAGAACTAAAACAATGTATATTTTCTATTTAAGGTAAAATAACAACAATCAAGATTTACCCTGTCCAGATTATGCCACTTGATCTATGCAAAGTAGATGTGTCTGTATTCATTTAAATTTCCACTTTTTTGCACAAAGTTGCAGCTGTTTATCAAAAAACAAAAAACAAACAAAAAACAACAAAAACAAACAAATAAAAACATTCACATTCACAAACATTCACCTCAGGTCAATCTGCAATCAGTTGTGGAAAGTCAACAGGTATTTTCAGAATCATTGACACACTTGATAATTTCATATGCTATGGGCATGCTAAATACGGCTCATATTCCACATTCATATAGGTAATGACACTTTACTGCGGTGCTCTGTATTATCCTGCCTCTGTAATTTCAGACAGCCCAGTTTCAAAATATAGATGGCCTATGATTGTTGCCCTCCTTGAGATTGTACTATTCTGTAGCCTGTTTTAAAGCTAAATAGACGTATAGATGGAATATATTTACTACCAACAACCTAAATCAGTTTGAGCAATTTGGCTCAAGTCTTACAGGTTGTTGTTTAGTTTGACTGATCCGATTATATGTGGCTTTACTGCCACCTAGTGGAAAATAAAGCACATATCCAACGTTTTAGGAGAGCAGTAGAAATTGTAATAGGCTGTTTAATTTCATAGATACGCTATATGCTGGTTAAACAAAAATGACCAGGGCTAAAAAGAAGAGACCTGAAAACCGGAAATGAGAGATAAGGTTAGGCTGAGACACCTGCCAATCAACCTTTTTTGGTGCAGGTGTTAATGGGTCGCACCTTATCGGTGATTGGCGACTCACATCTGCCGAGGTATTTTCAGTGGGTGTGGACACCGCCAGTTTTTCGCAGCTAGATTTGCGAGCCCAGGTATGGACCTTCAGCAAAGTTCTTCGTGGTGGATCATCATCTTTCTCTCGCTTTGCACTCTCACACAGTGTAGACTATTGCATAATCCCGCCTCCAGCACAGGAATCCCCTACAGCCCAAGGAAATTTAACGTGCATCAGATCCAGCCTGAATCGACTAAAGTGAAACAGCAGCAAAGTGAAGAACCCAAGACGCGTCCTCAACGAGCTGTAGTGGTCAAGTGTCATGCGGATTCGCTGGAGGTGGTGGTACAGGCTGACCTGTTTTATACAGGCCTTCTTGTGGAGGGCAGACATTTGCAGCTGGGCTCAGATTCAGAGAGCAAAGGGAGTGTATGCCGAGCAGTCCAATCCGGAGTGGCAGAATTCACCATTCATGTCCAGCTGATGGATTGTGGCACTAAACTATCCGTAAATTGATTTTTTTGTAGTCATAATAGATCACAGATCATATAGGATCTATAGAGTTGTAACTTGGTGTTAGACCAGTATCTACTGTATGCAAGTGTTTAACTGTCTTGGTGTGCAAATTTGTGATCAAGCAACTTTTATACCATGGACTTTTCAAATAAGATGAAAAATTGATATAGTGAGTGTCAGGTGTTTAGTGACACAGTTTCAGTCCAAACCTGGCCTTTTGTGGTGTAATGCATTGATGAAATGGGTACCTTTTTTTTTTTAAATCTAAGTCAGAAGTCTAACATTTCACTTGTTTTCAGTCCACAAATGAGAAGCTTGTCTATTCCAACATTCTCGTGTACTCACCTGAACCTTCTCCTGATGGTGTGCTTCGACTGGATGGAGCAACTATTCCAGTTGAATGTCATTATGAAAAGTGAGTACATTGTATTTGGCAGAAGAGTTGGAAATGTTTAGTAACCACCCATGTGTAGTTAATTGAATATCTCCTATCCATGCGTTGTTCTTTGGCACTTTGGTAATGCAAAGATGTCATGTAAAAATATTGCTAAAAGTCTTTTTTTTTTTTTTTTTCCAGAAAGTATGCTATGGATGGCATTGCCCTGCACCCCACCTGGGTACCTTTTGGATCTACAGCCAAAGCTGAGGACCAAATAGACTTCAATCTACGACTCATGACTGGTATTAATAGGCTGGTATTAATAGAGCATACTTTTTCATTCACATGTGTATTCAAGCTTATTGCATAATAAACAAATGAGCTACTTGAAAGGCTGGCGTTCTCATGCTCAGTGTCACCTCTGCATAGATGACTGGCAGTTTGAGAGGGGTTCTCATGCCTATTTTATGGGTGACCCCATTCATCTGGAAGTATCTGTCATTGTGGGCAACCACATGCCCCTTCGAGTCTATGTAGACCGTTGCGTTGCCACAGCGACTCCCAATGCAGAGGCTATCGTAAGATATGACTTCATTGAACATAATGGGTGAGCTCTTTGAAAACACACAACATAAAGCTCTAAAAAGAATGGCTTTGTGAAATGAGATGATCGTTACTTTCTTGCGTTTATACTTTCAGTTGATTATCTTTTGACTGAATTTCAAATGACTGTATTGCTGTTGTTTGTCCTTCTGTGCTGTCTTACCAGATGTCTTGTTGATGCTTATTTGACGGGCTCCAGCTCCCATTTCCTGCCGAGAGTTCAGGAACAGAAGTTGAGATTCCAGCTGGATGCATTCAGGTTCTACCAGGAGTCTTCCAGTGTGGTTGGTTTCCCCTCCTAACGTATTCATTATTCTATGAAATGTTCTGTACAAGCTTGCCAGTGTGATATTCATATTTCTCTTTGTGTTCAGTCTGCCAGAATTTAGCCAGTATTGATATGACCTGAAAGACGAGTTTGAATGTATCTGCCATCTCACCCACAGTTATATATCACCTGTTATGTGAAGGCTGTCCCGGCCTCAATAGCAACCAACTCTAAGAATAGGGCCTGCTCTTTCATCGACAACAGGTGTGATGTTCATGGAGCTATCATAAGTTCACATGGTTAATTCTTCCTGCTGCACCTCACAGGTTGTACTACTTCACAGTCAGAAAAGAAGACAGAACTGTACACTGTGTTTTGGAGGCTTTACCTTTTCTATTAAAAGGGTAAAACCCTATACCTTACTCTCTTAGAATTTGCACTCTCTAAGATTCACTGAGTGAGTCATTTTGCACTGACCACTGACAAAGCACTCTTTCTTCACCTTTGCCAAGAACCTCGGCTGATGACCTCCTCACAATGAACTGAACTGAATGTTCACTATGTATGGAACCATATACTGTACCTTAACCAACAGAGCACTCAAATTATTTGTTCCATATGTTGGATAACAGTTCAGTGGGTTAATCATCCCTCATGTCATGGAAAGAATTTTTTTTTAACTGATAATTTTCATAACCTGACAAGATTGCCTTCTTACCTAGATGGCAGTCAGTAGATGGGAATGACCAGGGTTGTACAAGCTGTGACATCACCAAGCGGTCAGTTGAGTCTCAGCTCACAGAAACCTCCCAAAGAACCATCATCACCACCACCCAGCCTGACCTCACTACAAAGGGCACTGTTGTCCGGAACAGGCCCTCAAAAAACCCAGCCAACTATGTTCGACTCCGTCCAGGCATGTACCAGACCAAGTTGAACAAAGGTTTGCCATCTTCATCCTCTGCTGGATTGATGAAGAGAGGAGTAGACTCCAAAGAGGGTGGGTACAGCAGATATTAACTTAATTAGATACTAAAATGCACCATCTTTATTAAACCAAGTGTTTTAAGGTCAGCTCAAATGCAAAGTACAAAAAAATTCAGGGACAGATTTAAAGTGAAATTTAAAGCAGCTGAAAGAGATACTTTAAAGTATTGTAACTGAGAAAATGTTTATTTCCAGAGAGGACAAAGGCCACCCACTTGGGACCACTGGTCATCCTGCCATCCAGCAAAGTTGCCACAGAGCTAGCTATTTTGACAGCAACATTTCCCCCAAGAGCAGCATTACCTGAGACTGTGAAAGCCTGAGGCTTCATCACTGCTACCTTCAAAGCAAGGAAACACATTAAACAGGCACCCTAGAGGTCCTGGAGGCCTAAGCATTTTGAATGACACAAACATTGCTATGAATACAACTGAGATTATTCCAGTCATATCATATGCCACCTCTCTTGAACAAAGATTTACATGTCTTTGACTAGGTAAACTTCATTGATAACAAGCAAAACTCACTGGGCTGTTCCTCCCTTTTATATAGGGGGAATACTCTTTCATTTGCTGCACATGCACAGCAATGTGTTTTCCAATAAATATTTTACACCTGTATCATGATTTGGCTTTATTAACAGCTATCTTAGCAAAGTGTTTGTGTGTGTGTGTGTGTGTGTGTGTGTGCGTGCGTGTGTTTCCATTATTGCATATATGATGTTCACAAAATCCAGGAATATCCTATACAATGTGATCAAGAACTCATACTTGTGGCAAACATTGTGTTTATTTTGTGGGTTTTGAGCACATTTTATCTATACAGGAGAGATTCATGTGTATAAATATACACTGTATATTCACTTTTGACTCCATGCCTGCAGGATCCATCTCAGATATAATACCAGCTATTTTCAACCAAGGAGAAAAGCAGTCATTGTAACTATTAGCGAGCACTTCCTTCCATTACCACCCACAATTTGTTCATCATGTAGACACATTATTGATTATTCTCTGCCACAGGATGATGCAGTATAAAATGCAGGTCTTGCCTGCCAGACCCAGTAAAATTATTAGTCACAGTTCTCTCAAGTAGTGGCTTACTTGACCTTAAAAATTGTGTTGCAACTCATGATTAAATTAACTCCGTGTTCTTAGAACATTCATATTTGTTATAGGATGGATCAAAGCACTCTTGCACCGTCATTATTGATAATTCTGATAGCTTTGTTCGCTCTTTGGGGTTATTTGCTTCAGGACCTTGGACCTTGCCTCTTGTACCCCATACAGTGCAGCACGTTATTTTACAATGCGTATTCCCTATGGGGATGTTCTAGTGCTGTCCATGGTCCTGAACCATCTGATGGCGGCTACCTCTTTGACTACATCCAAACCCCGAAACATACACACTTGTCGATAATCGTTAATCATAGCTAAATGCTTAGTGCTTCCGAGATAACAGGTCGATTTCCATCAGAGCTGCTTGTTTACTTTCATATCAAATGATATAAATCGCAGAATAACCCGTTGTAAGATAGACGGCATCAATGTTTTCGCTGAGTGCTTAATAAATCAGAGGCACATTAAAGAACATTAACCTTTGCATGTTTTGGCTTGCTAACATATTTATGTGTTGTGAGGGGGGCTGTACCGTATAAGCACATTAGGCTGTCTGATTACAAGTCGTAATTCATTTTTAGTGGCTATTCAATGTGAATTGAGGACTTGATGTGGTAATGAGTTTGATTTCCAAAAGCTTTTTTAATATACCCTCTGGTTCCGCCGAGTCTCATGTTGCCGACTCACTGCGTCAGCGCTTCAACCAAATGCATTTTGCAGCAGCATACATTCATCGCCTTGCACACATCCTCTTACGTGCATCCTGTTTCACCAGCCTCACCACCGAAGTTCCCTGGATTACTCTGTCCCTTTGAACATACAAGAACTATGGTTTTCTTAAAACACCAGACACTGGCCTTCACGGTTTGCCTCTTTGTGCGTACAATTGTCCATTCGATCAGAAAATGTGGACACGATTTTTGTCGAGATGATCAGGTCTGCTGCGCGCAGGGGAACGACACCACTACTGTCACCTGTTGCAAGCAAATCCTGGACAAGACCTACTACAACATCGCCATGATCACCCGTAAACTTTCCGGGGTGCTTATTCTGCTACTTCTCTTCGCCGTGGGCTATTTTATCCAGAGGTTGGTATGTTCAAGATCCAGGCGACACACCCTACCCAGCAATGGGCACCCAACTGCTACTGTATCACAAGAGCCGCTTATGGGGACCTTGTCATCGCACAGCTTGGCTGATCCAGCTCTAACGGCTAAATTGCCTTCATACGATGAATGCAAACACCTGCCGACGTACGAGGAGACGGTGCGGGATGGGTGCAGAAGTCAGCCGGAGACCACCACACAGCAGGGACAAGCTACATGACATGGGCGTCATTTGGGTCTATATAAGGGCCCTGCAGCCGTACCTTTGCCTAAGTGAATTTGATTTTTGATATCGTGGCTTGTCATTATAATGGAGAGCAAAGATCAAGCAAAAATCCCCAAGGAATATGTTTGAAAGACAATCACTCGAAAGGAACATTCTTGACCAGTAAATTGTGTGCTTTTGTGTAAAATAGTTTGGTGAGTTATACCTAATAATTTACCACACTGGCCAAAAACTATCCTGTCAGACATAATGTCACTTGAAAGCGAATTTTAAAATATCAGTGGCCAGCATACTAAGGGATTTACAGTGGGTTCAGTGAGCTCTTGTCTTTGTGCGATAAGCATGTTTATAAATCATTAGGGCATTTCTTAAAATCAGTGTTTCCTTCATAATGCTAATGTATCAGAAGATAACTCTATCACCCAAACGTATAATCAGTAAAGACAATGGGAGATAATCACACATAAAGATATGCATCAAGAGAAATTTCTGAATAAGTGAAAGTATAGATGTAGAATTAATGTTCCAATCAGTTGGTGTTGTCCCTTACGAAAAATAACTATACCATGCTCATAGTGGCTTAATTTGTGTCTGTGGTACACAGCAATGACTTTAGAGTGTCCTGAGTATATAACATTCCCACTGAAACTTAGTTTTTCTGTGATTCCCATGCCTCTAATTAATTGACTACATTGTTCTATTTCGTAAGGGATTTTACTTATAAGAATGTGTTAATTGTGCGCATAATCACGCGTTTCTTCACTTTTTATATTCTGATTTAATCTCAGCAAACACTGAAAACTGGGCTGATGTTTATAACATGGTTTAATAAAGTTGTGTAAAGCAGCTTGGATTTTGAACAAAGCTTGGTATTTCAAATGTATTTCAAATATACATTATATTGATAAATGTTTCCAAGTGTTTATGTCCATGAATAAAACTTCCCATCTACTCTGCACCCTTTGTTGAGGTTGACATCGATCTGAGATAATGCACTGTGTCTCTGAAATTGTCTTTCATAATCATCCCTGGGTCCGATGGGAGCTTGAGCATTTGGGCCACCCGCTGGAAGCCCTCTTCGACCCCAAAGCCTGTTGAGGCAGAGCAAGGCTGAACGAACCAGTTCCGATCTGAACAAATCTTCCTGAGGTTAAACCGTTCCGTGATGTCCGTGACAGTCAGTGCCCCGTCGACGTCCTGCTTGTTGGAGAAGACGACCAATGGGCGTCCCCGCAGTTGGTCACTCCTCAGTGTGTTTTCCAGCTCCCGACGGGCCTCGTCCAGACGCTGCGTGTCGGAGCTGTCCACGACGAACACGACAGCCGCTGTGTCCTGGTGGAAGCTCTTCCAGTATTGGCGCATCCGTCCCTGGCCACCAACATCCCACACGGTTAAGGCGATGTTCCGCTTGCTCCTCTTTGTCTCAATCATTTCCACGTTGAAACCGATGGTAGGAACGGTATTAACACATGAGTTAAATTTCAGTTTGTAGAGGAGGGTCGATTTGCCGGCGTTGTCCAGGCCCAGGAGGAGAACTCGGGCCTCCGGTTGTTTAGATCCCTGCTGACCCATGGCGACGTGGAGAGGTATCCGAGAAAAGGACAGTCAGCTCAAGTAGGACAGTCCACTCGTCCACCCACGTTGTTCTCTTTATGCCAATGTTTACCTAGTGCGTTACCCGAAGTTACTAGATAAGCTATTGCACACCAACAATAAAACTTGCATTCACCGATAAGGAACCACACCGGAGGACAAAGTTTAACACAGAGAATATCACAGAGGGGGAAATATTTGCCTTCTGAAATAATTTTGTGGCAGCAAAACAACTGCACTTCAATTTTGCTTTACCTATATCAAAATAAGGAAAACTGTAAAAGGAGTTGCATACTGAAAGCATAGCCCTAATCAGCTATTGACCGATTTCTGTCATGAGATTGTGGTCAGAAATGTCTCTCCCGTGATTTCCCCTCATGGTTACCCCATGGGGAACCATTGTTATCCATGCAGTGTGCTGTTTGTGTGATCTGTGCACTTAAAGTGATAGCCTAATGCCAACTGAGTTGCTTATTATGGCTGAGGCAGTCCAGAACTATGTTGTTGTAAATGTCATAAAGATTTATTTACTAGACTACTCTCAACTTGTGAGAAAAAAAATACAAGAATAGTGAAATGTAAAATGTACTCTACTTAAAAACTTACACTTGGATAGGTAATCATTTGCCTCAAAGACGAGGAATTTTAATCACATCATTGATTTGACGATCATTACAGTTCAGTCACAAAAACAAAAACAACAAAAAACAAAAAACAAAAGGTGCCATCTCCTTGTGAATGACAATCAATATCTGGTGACAGTCATGATCGACAATAATTAACAACATTTAAGCCTCAAAGGCCAAAGAAAGAAATACGACGTGTAGTCGCTGAGTAAGTACGGGCCTCGGACCCTCTCTGCTAAACAATAAAGGAGATCCAGTCTTACACAGTTCGCGATAGAGACCGTTAAACAGTTTACATGTCAAATCCCCTTCCACCGCATTGTTAGAGAATAGGTTGTGACCTTCAGACCCACTAGTCATCTTTAACCTACATTCAATTCTCCTGATTCCAAAGCTTTCCAAAGCAGTCATAATCATAAGCTGTGACCACTGTAAAACTCAAGTAACGGGGTGGGAGGGGGAAGGTTACATTCAGTTATCAGAGTATCCTCCATCCCTGAAGAGGGGTGTGAGTCAAAGTCAAATGACTCAAAGTCATGCTGCTGTGAAGATACTTCACCCTGACAACTTTGAAACTGTATGGTCTGTGGCCGAGTTTACAAAACACCGGCTCAGTTGTATGGCTGAGCAGCTGAGGTTTCCCACAATAAAATGAGCTGACCCATGATGAGCACTGTCAACAATGAACCAAAAGCTCCACTGCAATTGGAGTGTCTTACACTCCTCATTAACACTGGTGATTCAATCAAAATAAGTGTCCTATTCAAACCAAATGTTCATAGTTCAGACATACTTCATAGTCATTATGAGGGGAAAAAAAACTCATCACAGTATTTTCTGTGAATGCAAAGACATGACAGTCTTTCTTAGTTTCCCTCATATTTGGTTTCCGTTTTCACTCCCGTTTATCAAACATATGAATGTCTCATAAATATGTTGAGACCAAATCAAGCAATTACAGTGATCATCCACGTCGTCATTTCAAAGTCCCACACACAAATGTGAATTCGCCCCGGAGGCGCAGGGACCCAAATCGGCGGTATCGTCGAACTGAAGGCCACACGGAGGGCATCCGACCACAGACTGCCTGGCTTTTCCTCGAGGAAAGACTCTTGCACGTACATTCAATCAGTAGATTCATTTTTCTGTCAAGATCTAGTCTCTGTCGGCTTGACCCACACGCCGCCGGTCGGGTTATCCATCACGTACACCAGCGCCCCGCTGTCACGGCGGCTGTGATGCCAGGAATGGGGTCTTGTCTTCCCCAGTTCCCGGCCAGTGGAACGTGGAAATGCAGAAGGACCCGTCATTTTCTTATGCAAGCGGATATTGGAGACAGGCGCACAGGATGGATTCCTTTTCTGATATACTGAATTGCGTTGGTCCGGAGCGCCAACACGATGGAAAAGTACCCGGGCTTCAACTGAGGATTTGGATCCCTGCTGTCCCATTGTGTGGAGGTAAAGTTCAGAGCTCCTAAAACATCCAAATGTAGCTATTCAAAAACAAAGTAATGTTTATCTAGCTTACTTCTGTGCTGCGTTCTGTACTTGTGCTGGCTGTGAAGTGTGATGCGCGCCCCTGTCTCACTTATAGAGCGCCAGCATCCCTACAAATAGAGTTAAAGCGTTCCCGTAAGGCGGCGCGGTGACGCATTTGGGGTTATGGCTATTACAGACTGTTCAGCTTTGCAACGCCGGTGCTCGGCATTTGGCCCAGTCGCTTTTTTACAATGTCCGTTGCTATTCTAAGACCCCCCACCTGGCACAGACTGTCACTAATTGCATCATCTGGCAGGACTCTGCACGGCTGCCTCGTCCCTGTTAGTAGGCTGCAACGGTATCAGGTTACTTGCAGATTATATTGCAGATATGGCATGAGCATGGGCGGCCTAATCCTTTATGGGGCCTGGGCGGAATTGTTGTTTGGGGGCCCTCAATGCCTTGGCACCACCAATACTACTATTTTCACTGATCATTTGCACACCTTCTATATATATTTAAGACACCCATTATCAAATTATTAGTTGTATTTGTGTTGCTTACATCATTAACCCCCCTTGCCTACAAAACTGAGCCTGCTACAGCCGCTGAAAGACAGTATGTTGGGCCACCCGCCAGTGGGCTGTCAGACTGTTAACAGCGCTCTTGGGGGCCCTCTGGTGGCCCTGAGCAGGTGCTTATGCATCTGGTCGGCCCTGGGCATAGGGAACTATTTGCAGCATATCAGAGGCATCCCACAGGCAGTCTAAAGATGTCACAGGCTTTTATTCTGATCTCACCGCCTTAGTATTTGTGAGTGTTGCTCACTGCCTGATGATTTAAAACAACAGTAAAGGTTAAAGAGGACTGACTTTTTCCTCACTCGGATTACAGGAAGACCTACTCCTACTCTGCCTCTGATTGGCTAACCCTCACCGAATCCCACCCTCACCCTAACTACTAACTAAGTGAACCATTCCTGGAATTCAGGCATTCCTGACTTATGACTTGTGGACCACAACACTGCCACTTCAAGTCACAGAAATATGGGTTAATTAACAACAAATGAGTCATCAGCTTTCCCTTCCTCAATGTCTTCTGTCGCTGTGCCCTTGAGCAAGGCACTTAATATGCGACTGCTTCAGCAGCTGTCCAGTGGCCAAGGACACCAGTTGCACTGAGTGCATGAATATAAAGCATAGATAACAATAGCGATATCATAATTCTTATTATTATGAATAATTTCAGCAGCCTTGAAAAACATCCTTGGCAACAGTGAGATGGCATGTTTTGCACTGGGTCAAGGCTATAGGCCTTCTTGGTTTGAAATAGAAACCTATGTTTTGCCATGCTGTAGTTACACAAGGCCTCAATTTGCTCTCTTAAAAGTCCAAATTATTTGTCAGACTTACCAGGTGGTACAGACAGACGTCAACATATACAAACAAGCAAACGTTACCAGTTCACATGGGTAATTTGTCATTTTAATACTGATAGTTTACATACAGAAAGTTTTTACACTGTGTTTGGCAAAGTTATACACTGAGCATCAACTCAAGATTGTGAAGTCTATAGTTTACATATGGACTGTTTGTCAACTTAAAGTGATGGGTATCTATTTAATTGTAAACCAATGCTCATGTACATAATGATAAGAAACAACTAAAAATGTACCAATTTGGCAACTTGCCAGACATATCTATAAAACTTGACAATAAATAAGGCATTAAGGTAAATTGTTAAATTAAAGAAAGGCTTGTTGTTTCTCCCAACTCAACAGATGCAAAGATTATGGAACACAGTGGTAAAAATAGTTGAACCTAAAACAGCAGTTAATCAAGTATAGTGTACCATGACTTTCCTTAAGAAAATGCCATTGATGACTCCACTTGTATTGCTTCATAAGCATTTCATATTACTAGCTAGTAGCATTCCTGTTGCGGCTGTACAGTACATGTTGTGTCGTCTTTTAGTCAGTTGCTCATAGCAGGGGGGTGTAAATCACCAGTTTGTTGCATCTCCTGTTTTGTGTGCTTTCTAGGTCAAAGGCAGCCATCAGTGTCCATAGATACATACAGTATGTACTTTGTTCATGAAGATGGATACGCCAAAGCACATGCCCTGATAGAGATGGTGTGAAACCATTGTTATGGAACAGTTAGCATTAGCCCCTTACGACTGTACCAAGAGGTGGAAGTCAGGGGCTAAATCAGGGTATACATATATTACATACATGACAGCGCCCTGGTATTACTGAGGATGTACAGTGTCTACATAGGCTGATATGTAAGAACTTATCATTCCATAAAAATAAAACTCTCAAAAGTGCATTGTTTGTTTTTCAAAACTCTGTAGTGTGTGTGCATGTGTGTATGTGTGTTATGCTCAATAAAGATATGAAACCACTGGAGTCTTTTTTTAATGTTTGAGTCTTTTTCATCTGAGACAATGAATGAATTGAGAGCATCATCGAAATGAAGAAAGCTGGGCGGTGTTTCACAAATACCTTATAGTTCCCACACAGCAATTCTCAGGCAGGCACTAGTTGTAATTTTATTATATTTTATTTTTGCCTTTGGAGAGCCCTCCAATGGAGCCGTACCATACGTATGCATGTACAGTAAACAGTAGTAAATCAATCACAGTCTAGTGTGTGCTGGTTAAGAGAAATGCCCTTGATGATAAAGGAGCAATAGCTGTTTGGTGTCTGTTTAGACTGTGTGCATGTGTTTCTGCCATTTGAGAATATACGTATGCATTCAGAAAGCAGGTGGACATGGAATCTCTATATGTTTTATGCCCGCATTTCAATCAATAATCCTCAAACAAAAGAAAACTTCAGCTTCAAGTGTGTGTGTGTGTGTGTGTGTGCGTGTGTGTGTGTTTGTGTGTTTGTGTGTGTGCATGATTATGTGTGCATTTATAAGAGTGTCCATTTGAGGGCAGTCAGTGTCCTCAATTCCTAATATTATTGTCACCAAAAGCATTGCCAAAAACATAACAACAATCTCAGTGTGAGCCCTCGATTTGATCTTAATCTACTCCCCTGCCTTGGTGCTTCCCCCGGCGCCACTCTTGAATTTAACCACCATGACAGTGATGTTGTCAGGGCAACCGCGGTAGAATGACTGGAGAACGATGCTTTTGGCACCGTAGTGCGGTTCATCTAAGCGCTCTCGGACAAACCGAACGGCCTCCTCATTGCTGAAGGCGTCCCATAGGCCATCAGATGCCAGGATCATGAACTCTGGCTGCAGCTTGTCCAGGTCAATGGTCATGATGTCGGGATCCGGGATGACTACATTGAGATTCTTCAGTGGGTAGTCGCCTAGAGAGCGGGACATGGCCAGGATTCCCTGTACTCTCCAGGATCCATTAAAACTGATAAATCCTCCTGATAGTGAAGGGAATAAAACAGAAAGATGCTTCATTCATTAGAGAACACCTTAACAATGTGCCAGTGAGGAAAAGTTGCCTGCTGGCTACAATGCATCCATAAAATGCAGGCACTGCACTGACTAACATGGTGAGTAAAACCAAATATTTGGTTTGGTTTGACTCACAAATTTAATTAGAGATCATTTGCTATGACAAATCAGCAAAGAAATATCATTAAGCCACATACTGTCTAAGTTTGATAGTGAACTCAAGCTGTGAAGTTGAACTGAGCTTGAAAGAGCTGATTTACATTCTTCCATCATGAGCTCAAAATTCCCCTTGACATGTTGAATATGACTGAGAGTGTAAATGAAGCTCACTTGTGAAAATCCTGTAAACACACAGCTTCCAAACCTCTTTTTGCCCTCCTACAGTGCAGGTATTTATTTCAGACACCAAAATCCAGTTCTGTTCTGAGTAACACGATGCTATTCCGGAACAGACCAACAGATGGCAACTGAGGACCTCAAATTTCAAAACACTGCAGACTCCGGTTTATTTAAGCTTCATATGACAGTATTGCTGTCCTCATGTACCTGCCCTCTTGATCCTCTTGCGCTCTTTGAGCTGATACGGCTTGTGGTCATGTGACAGTGCGACAGCGTTCCCATCCTTGTCACACAAAACACCACGCGAGTCCCCGACATTGGCCACTGTAAGCTCTCTGTCAGATAACAGGGCTATTAGGCATGTTGTGCCTAGGAGATTGAAAGAGGAAGAGAAAGCAGCGAGAGGAAACAATTAAGGCTAATAGCTTTAACATTTTAATGAGCACAGATTTACAAATGTGTTGCAGTCCTGGATCAAATCCTGTTTGCTGATAATTCTTGGTGTTTATTTTAGCCAGCTCTTAGTGCCAGATGAGTGGGGTTTAGCACATCAGGACAGATACAGTATTGTAAGGCCACTGGTCTTGCACAGGATATTATATTGTATTATATTATATTATATTATATTATATTATACTATACTATACTATACTATACTATACTATACTATACTATACTATATTATATTATATTATATTATATTATATTATATTATATTATATTATATTATATTATATTATATTATATTCATGTAAACTTTTCAGTACTCATTATATGTCCCAATACAGCAAAAGAGTTAGATGAACAAACCATAAATGCACTTTTATTTCAGCCAGATTAGTTATTGTGTTATGTAAT
>OMLB01064343.1:0-10491 GCA_900302555.1 Myripristis jacobus | reverse complement strand
ACTCACACACACACTCACACACACACTCACACACACACACACACACACACACACACACACACACACACACACACACACACACTCACACACACACATGATATGCACAGTGTAGTTTACTGTAGCTTGGAATAAACCATGTTCTTATTATCATTGTTATTATGATCATTATTTTCCTTGTCGTCGTCGTTATGAATTGTGGGCGTGGCTTTGGGTCGGGGTCGGGAGGCCGGATCAGAGCTGCAGGCCGCTGGGCTCTGAGCTAAGGCTGCTGGGAAAATTCCTCCAGAAGTCATTTTGATGGACGGACCAATCAGAGGCCTGCTTAGAAAAATGAGCCTGAGTGACTTCCTGTTGGGGGGATGAACTTGATTCAAATATGGCAGCTCCACATTCAACTGATACCTGCGGGTTACCTGTAAGTGGGCGGGACTTCCTGTGCGGAGTGGCACCAACACTCATAAACCCATTCCTCAGACATCCCAGACTGGCCAATCAGGTGCAAGTGTCTAACACAGAGCTCTGATGTGCGTCTGCAGGGCTGGTTCGGGATCCCCGGGCTGACGGGCGCCCCGGGACCCAAAGGTGACCCTGGCGTGATGGAGACCATTGGGGAGAGGGGTGAGCCGGGGGACCCCGGGGCCCCGGGTGAGGCTGGCGTTGACGGGATAGACGGGGACTCTGGACTTCCAGGAGTGAAAGGCATCGTGGGATTGAAGGGCAACCCTGTGAGTTTTACGGTCCCAATAAATGATCAACAGCTGATCAATGCGTTCTGTTTCATAATAATACAGTGGAGGACCCCCACTGTATTATTATGAAACCCACCAAAGTTCTGGGCAAGCTCTGCCCCCAGGCTCTGTTTGGCTGAGGGTTTCCCTGGCCCCGCCCCCAGACCCTGGTTGGCTGAGGGATTATTTCAAGCCTGTTTTAGTGAATGGGCAACAGGCCAATAAATTTTATGATCAGTCGCAGAGCTGGTGGGCGTGTCTTGCCCAGAACTCTGGTGGGATCACAGGCATGTTGTTGATTTACTGAATTTGCTGAACTGATGATATTTATCAGTTGAACATCTATAGCAGACAATCCAAAGAATGTGTTAGCAGTTTTAGTATGATGGGATGTGATGGCACGTGAGTGTCTTTAATTTTGTGTTTGTGCTCCAGGGGCCTCCAGGGCCAAAGGGTGACAGGGGCCCGGCCGGGCTGACCGGCCCCAGGGGCCGAACAGGACAGATGGGGATCCTGGGGCCCCCGGGCATTGGCTTCCCAGGACCCCCAGGGCCAAAGGGCAACCAGGGAGTGCTGGGCCAGCGAGGCAGCCCTGGAGAGTCAGGTGAGTGTTCAGACCCCCCGCAGAGCCAGGTGGGGGTCCAGACCCTGATATCCTATTGGCTCACACTCAGGATGTGAACCAATAGTCTACACCTTTTTGGTCTAATACATATGAAATGAAATGATATGGGACGAATTTGTTGAAATTGTAAAATGTTGACCAAATAAACTACTACTACTACTACTAATAGAGGTGGGTGTAGCTTATACAGGAAGTGAAATGTTGTATTTTCTAACCTGACATTCATTGGTAGCAAAACTGTTGCGCCTTCAAAGCATGAAATTTATTCAGTATTGGCATATAATTAATTATGAAATATATTGTATTTCCACATCATCATACTTTTTTCTCTCTCTCTCTCTCTTTATTTTTAAATGAACTCAGTTTAATGAAAATGCCATGCACTTTTTTCCACCTCTGACACAATGGTCAACATTTGAGTAGAAAAAATATGGCAAGCAGACAGACAGGCAGGTTTCCATGGCATTATTTGTCCTTTCCTGAAAAAAGGATTCAGAGTCAAATACATCCCTACTTTACACTATGGAGTGATCGCAGCCCGCCTTCCTGTAACGACAGGAAACAGGACCTTCTTGAAATCAAGGATGTAAGATACTAATTTACTGATGTTTAACTGAAAAGGGGACCGGGCCTGTTTTTGTTCGAAAGGGGCAGAGTCCAGAATATACCGATCCAGATACAAACCTGTGTGCGTGTGTGCATGTGTGTGTGTGCAGGGGAGAAAGGAGCTCCTGGTGAAACCATCACAACTCTGGGAGATCCAGGCCAGAAGGGGCAGAAGGGTTTACCCGGAAACCCTGGACCTGAAGGTCAGACTGCGAGACACTGTGTCTTTTCTATCTACTCCAACTCTATGTTGTTGTTATTATCTAGATATTCCAGCTCTGTGTTGTGGTTGTTATCTATCTAGTCCAGCTCTATGTTGCTCCTCCCACAGGCATCACAGGATTTCCTGGTTTCCCTGGGTTCCCTGGTCTGTCGGGGGAGAAGGGTTCCAGAGGCTTTTCTGTCCAGGGGCCTCCAGGAAATCCCGGGGTCAAAGGTCAGGACAAGCATCACTGTTCCTACACTGCATCCTCGTCTCCATGGTAACAGCTGTGGCAGTTAGTACTGACAGGAAGTCAGGCTGGACAGGTGATTGGACAGGTGGCTGAATAGGTGATTAGACAGGTGGCTGGACAGGTGGTTGGACAGATATCTTACCTGTAAAATGCCAGTCACAAATAACAGTTTGACTGGCAGCAGAGGAACACTGGAGCACTGGAACAACGACCTCACTCACCTGGTTGTAGCTTCACATGTCAACATCCACTTTACCCACAATACACTGCCCAGGGGTTTTGGTCCAGTTCCAGAAGCTTAGGTGGGATTATGTTCTCAACTGTAACAGGGCAATCATGACTTCTGACTTTTCAGGTGGATGATGGTTTTCTTGTTTGGTCACATGCCAGTTGGAGTGTGTGTTCCCACCTGTCCAGGCCAACAGGAAACTGTGGTCCAGCTGACATGGAGCAAACTAGGGCAGGTGGAAAGGCCTCTACAAACCAGAGGATCTGGAGTTAGTTTGCTTGCTTCGCTCTGATTTGGGTGTAAAGTTGCTTCTTTCTTGCATTTTCATTCGGTGTGGTCAGTGAACAGCGCTGTGGGTAAAATTAAACAAATGACTCATGGTTTAACAGGTCATTCATCTACTGGACAGAAGATACTGTTCACACCTGGGCTCTGTTCTACAACGTAGGCTCAACACACCCGCCCTGTGTTGGTGTGTTCCACAACAAGAAGCTCACGTTCAGAGATGACTGGCATGTTCCCCTTTGGCTCCAGTTATTGGGACACAGGGCAATCAATTGTGCCTATCATCCTAGAGAGTCCTATGCAGAAATTAGACTTATATATTATATTTCACATGCAGTTATTAACATAGTGAATTATTAATGTCTGTTACCCGTGATTTTATAAAACAGGAACACAAACGTATTGAGTAGTTCAGTGAGTGAATAGCACAGTGTACTGTAGTCCTGCTCAGATTTTCTGCATTACTGAAACCATGGAGGTTCCCCTGAAAAAAAAAAACCCTCAGCGTTCTGCACTGCTGTAAGCGCACGGCTGCTTCTGTGACATCACTGACATACGGCCCCAGTAGTTTGCATATATAGCACGTTTCCCTCGGCTGGGAATCTTTAGAATGGAAAACATCATCAGGAAAACACAAAGGAATATTCCAGTCTTGAAAGACTCTCTCCCTCCAAAGAGAACCTTGTAACATTCAGGCACCAAGGTTCACAGGGTTCTCCAGGAATGATGAACTGCTGAGTGAAAGGGTGATGCTTTTATTTTTTATATCTGATTTAATACTTTGGCGCATAGCGGTCACTACAGTGGACAGCTTAAAAGACAGTTTAAAAGTAATTTTCTCCTAAATGCAATGGTTTCTATGGCGGAATTGCATATCAGCTGTTAGAGTGCTCTCTGCTGCTCCCCTCCATTGAGGTTTATGCAGAGACTGTCAGTTCTTGTTGCTGATAACATATTAATACTAGTAGAATGACATGGTAATACCAGTCCTGCATCCTGAAAGAAGTGTGGAGACTCACAGAAATATTCATGCCCTAAGAAGAGTAAAAACACATAAGAAAAAAAATCTGGACTCAGGCTTTCATAATTCATGCATGAAAGGGTTAAGCTGAAACTCAGAGTATAACTTTTAACCAAACTGATCTTTGTATCCTTTTATTAGACTGATACTTCCTTTGTTTTTATACTTTATTTGTTTTTATTTAGTCTATTTATTTATTAGACACATATTTATTTTAGACTTTATTCCATACTTTATCTCTTATGAATAATTTATGGTTGCCTGTATGTCACTGTTTCTATTCATGTATTTTATATACATGCAAATTGCCCCTAGATGAATTAATAAAGTTGTTTGAATTTGAATTGGAATCTGCTCTGGACCAGGTGAAGATTGCAGCACAGGTTGCCATAGTGATCCAGCAGAAACCCTGGCTTTAGGCCCAGCATGCCTGCGCACTGGTGTCGTTCCTCTGCTGATACTCTGCTGTTCGTTTGCTTCAGTTTGGTTTCACACGACAGAAAATTCAAATGAACCAACATGTCACCAGCAGCCATGTGGCAGCTGACAGCTGATTGTTCAGACAGATATCACCAGGTTGAAAGGTGGAGGAAAAAAAAGTCAAAGTCAAAGTGCCTTTATTGTCATTACATTGTGAACAATACAACGAAATTAAAAATGCTGCTCTGTTAGGTGCTATGGGTAACACAACACAACATAACACACTACTCAAAATAAAAGATAAATAAATAAATAAATAGAAAACAATCAGTGCAGTAAGCTTATTGCACAAGGAGAAGAGTCTGTTATATTGCACACAGTGTTGCACAGGAGGAGCATTTAGTGGTGTGTGTTATTTGAGTCCATTCAGGGTGTGTATTGCTGTTGGAAAGAAACTGTAATTGAATCTGGTAGTCCAAGTTTTGAGTGATCTGTAGCACCTCCCAGAGGGCAGCATGTGGAACAGCTGGTGACCAGGATGCGTACAGTCTGTGATGTTGGTTGAGGCTCTGCTGAGATAGCGGCTACTGGCGATTTCATCAAGGGAGGGGAGAGAGCAGCCAATGATTTTTTGGGCAGTTTTTATTACCCTCTGCAGAGCCTTCCTGTCCATCGCAGAGCAGCCAGCATGCCAAACTGTGATGCAGTATACCAGTATGCTCTCAATGGCAGAATACCACCAGCAGCTGTGTATTCAGACCATCCCTTCTCAGGAGCCTCAGGAAGTGCAGACGTTGTTGAGCCCTTTTCACAGCAGCCGTGGTATTGACAGACCAGGTGAGGTTACTGGAGATATGGATGCCAAGAAATTTGTTTTTGAACCCTTTCCACACATTCATCCCCTATGAATAGTGGAAGATGCTCCCTGCTGCGCTTCCTGAAATCAATTATGAGTTCTTTAGTTTTTTTTGTGTTTAGTGTTAGATTATTGGCTGAGCACCACCTCACTAACCGCTGGACCCCATCCCGATATGCAGACTCGTCTTCTCGTGATATGAGCCCCACTACTATCGTGTCATCCGCAAATTTTATGATAGTATTTGTGGAGTGTGCAGGTGTGCAGTCATGGGTGTACAGTGAGTACAGAGTTGGGCTCAGCACACAGCCCTGTGGTGAGCCAGTGCTGAGTGTGATGGTAGAGCAGAGATGGGGTCCGAGCTTGACAGTCTGTGTGCGGTTTGTTAAGAAGTCTTTAATCCAGGTGCAGGTGTGGGTGGGCAGGCCGAGGTCAGATAGCTGATCAGTATATTAGGGATGATTGTATTGAATGCAGAGCTATAATCAATGAATAACATTCTCACATAGCTCCCACTGTGTTCCAGATGGTCAAGCGCTGAGTGGAGAGCTATGGCAATAGCCTCCTCTGTTGATCTGCCCTGCCTGTAGGCAAACTGATGCTGGTCGAAGGCTGGGAGGAGACTGGTTAGGAGGTGTTTCAGTACCAGTCTCTCTAAGCAGTTCATGATAATGGGAGTCAGTGCAACTGGCCTATAATCACTTAAACTGTCAATGGTGTGTTTCTTTGGGACAGGGATGATGACTGCTGATTTTAGGCTTGTGCTAGGGACAGGTTGAAGATGTTAGTGAAGACAGTGCAGAGCTGGTCAGCACATACCTTGAGTACCTTCCCAGGTGCCCCATCAGGGCCAGCAGCCTTCCTCGGGTTCACCATAACAAGTGCACGTTTCACTTCATGTTCCTGTAAAGTGAGTGCAGAGGAGCCAGCAGCTGGTGGCGTCGTTGGGTCCGAGCTAGAAGTGTTTGTCTCGAAACGGGTGAAAAAACAGTTCAGTTCTTCCGCCAGTGAAGCGTTTTGTAACAATCGGCAGCCCTCCTGTTCTCCGTTTTATGTAATTAACAGCAGCCAGATGTACCAAACGGCCAGATAATTGTTTTGTTTGAGTTTGTGGTGGTGGTGACCTCCTTAAAGTGCACGATTGCCCCTAGTGTATGGGAGTGATCACCGCAAATAATTCTCCACGCCACTTGGCTGCCAGCGCATAAAGGTCACTGGGAAGTGACGTCAGTGGGGATCGTCTGAGAGTAGCAGAGTGAGCACTCCGGAGAAAAAATGCTGAAGCCAAGCCAGACGAGGAAGTGGAATCTCCTTTCCATGTGCGAAGCAGCGGCCTCCTAGAAGAGACCTCCTAGAAGAGCGTGATTTTTATTTGTGGGTTTTGTGGTGGTATTTTTGAGAAAAAAAAAAGAAAAAGACTGAACCATTTTTTGTTGTTGTTGAAATAAATAGTGTGAAAAAGAAAAGGACTGAAAATATTTTGTTTTGAGAACTATTTCTTTTGAGTGAAAACAGGACTGAAAATGATTTGAAGAAGGAAACAAAAACTGAAACAACTGATATGACTGACTCTTAAAAAATCTTAAATGTCAGGAGAGAGACCTGGCTGGCACCCCTTAAACGATAGTCAAAAATAAATTTTAAAAAATCCCTACTCAAACGTCACAGTTTGTGTTGGTAAGTGTGGCGCTGCTGCTCTTGTAATTGGTAATGTGCTGGATGCCCTGCCATACCCTTCTTGGATTGTTATCCAGGTCAGCCCAGGCAGTGCTGTACATGCTGGTGTCCCCTGACCTGAAGGCAGTGTCACGGGCCTTGAGGAGTGACTGTACTTCCTTTGTCATCCAGGGTTTTTGGTTCGGAAAAACCCTGATGTGTTTCTCTACAGTCACATTGTCAGTGCAGTGGGTGATATAACCTAATAATAACAATAATAAATAATAAAAATAAAAATAAAAATAATAAGTATGAAGGATTGTAAGATGTGTTGCCTTTTCAAGGCAAGCACATAATAAAACTTTATTTGTATAGCACCTTTCATACAAGAATTGCAGCTCAAAGTGCTTCACAATAATAATAAAAAAAAAAGAACATTTGAAAACATTAAAATAAAACATTAAAAACAGCACAGGGTGGAATTAAAAAGAAAAAGCTAAAAACGAGAACTTTGAAATAAAACAAAAGATGCAAATAAAACAATAAAAGACAACACAGTGTGGAATAAAATAGGAACTAGTTAAAGGCTAGAGTGAAAAGGTGGGTCTTTGATCTTCTTTTAAAGATATCTAGTGAGCTGGCTTCCCTGATATCTAAAGTTAGTGTGTTCCAAAGCTTAGGGACGTAAGTAACAAAGGCAGCATCCCCAATTTTCTTTCGACTGTTGTAGGGAACCAATAAGCCAGCAGCTGACGATCACAGTGTTCTTTGGGGTGCATAGCCAATAAGGGAGTTGGCAATGTAGCTCGGTCCTAGCCCATGAAGTGCTTTATATACAAGTAGGAGAACCTTAAAGTCAACTCTAAATGTTACAGGGAGCCAGTGTAGGGCAGCTAGGTTTAGGGCCCCCAGAACTTTGGGCCAGCCCCTTTTCTGGGTTCCGGACTGGGAGGGGAGTTCATTGCCACACACCCGATACTGCTGAACCTGGAGTCTGCTTGAGCTCAGCCCAAACCAGCCAACATGAGCCCATCCTCCCAGGGACTCCAAACCAGCAAGGGGACAAATGAGAAAAAGGAAGGGGGAAAAGTATTATTCTTTGTATATTTATCTATTTATTTATTCATTTATTAACTCCACCAGTGGAGTGGGAGGGGAACTGTTTTCACTCCATTCAGTTCTCTCTCAGTCTGTCGGCTGTTAGCAGAATATCTGTAAAAGTTATGATCACATCGGCATGAAAATTTGCAGACAGGTTGGTCATAGGGCATAGAAAAACTGACTGCCTTTTCATGTTTATTAGCCAAAGTGGGGTGTGGCAGTGGGCATGGATTCACATAAAGGGCATTGCTTTTTGTCAGCACCAGCACAGACAGCTGGGTTGAAAAATATGCCATTCCCCTTACACTTAGTTATACTGCTGATAATTGTTCTTCAAAAACAATTTTTGAAGCCAGCAGAATTAACTATGGATTTGGGTTCAGTTATGAAAAGTGTATGCAGTTAAGCCCGGTTCATTCTGGATGCTCTCTTTGAACACAGGCTATCAACCAATTTTTATGATTGTGTACCCTGGGGTGCGTGTGTGTGTGTGTGTGTGTGTGTTAAGGCCTGTGTGCGTGTGTCTGCATGTTTGAGAGCATCTTTTGTTAAAGACTTTTTTGTGTTTTGCACGTGTCCACAGTATGTTTGTGCTCTGAAAGGACAGACAGACAGGTCAAAATGAGAGATGGAGAAAGAGCGAGACATGTCTCAGCACCCCCAGGACGTCTGTTCTTTCTGAGCAGCTGTTGTCTGAGAGCTAGAGGCAGCACTGCGGCGCCCTGTCAACTCCTTCTCCCACAGAAGTCCCTGTGCATGCAAAACAGGCACAGACTGCTCTCTCTCTCCTTGCCCATGCTTAACAACCTCTCTTCGCATCTGTAGCCAATATAACAAGCAACTCCTCATTTTCTCTCCCTCTGAACCGAAGTGTTCATTCAAATCTCTTTCAAGTCATCAAACATGGTATGTTCAGTAATTACTAGACACGCACAAACACTGCATGTCGCAAGTGCACAGTTTCACAGGACATTTCAAGGACAGGGTCTTCTATAGAAACTAAAGTTTTTTCTGACAAGATTTACTGTGTATTAGATGCATCAGTGCTTACATTTCCCTGCACAATAGAGTGATTGAACATGTCTCAAATTGGTTGACCTGATGTGGCCACTTTTAACACTCTGTCTACCAACAGCTGGCAGAGGCCTTTGGCTCGCAGAGAACTGAAGCTTGTCACACAGTTTCTGTGCTACACACTTCCAAGTGCCCTTACACAGGCTGGAAAGGCTATTCATATTTATAAAGATTAAATTGTGGAATCCTGGTTGGGCCACATTGTATATACTATCATGTCTGTCATTCAAACCGCATTAGCTGAGGATAAACATTACAGAAAGTGTATGGTCCTTAAGATACCCAGGTCTCCTGTTGACCCTGTGTGTCAACCTGCTTTTATTCTCTTCCAAGATCCAGACATATTCACCATTCATGCTGAAGGAGTTTTACACAAAAAGAAAGTCAAGTCAGTTTTATTTAGCACAGAAAACCGATATGTGCCAAAGAGCTTTACAACTAGGGAGTTAGAAAAACAGGAAAAAAGATACAGAGCATGGCATACCAGTGGTACAAATAAGAGTTAAGACAAGGGGCTCTAGTTTCGCAGACCTGGCGAGGCAGGGTTGCAGCGCAGTTGCGCTTCGCCAACTGGGTGTGGCCAGGTGGATTTAGCAAGTTTGGCACACAAGTACTCCGCCGTCCCTCCTACCGGCACATGGGAGGAGAGAAGGTGTGGAGTGGGTTTGACACAGCCGATTCACTTTAAACCAATCAAATGAGCCCATGTCCTCGCCTTTAAAATGCGCTGCCCAAAGGCGTAATGAAAGTTTACACAACTGACATGGAGGTCTACTGCCGCAGGTGGAGCGGAGCCCCAGAGACCGGCGTAGAGCGGAGACCGGCGCGCAGTGCGGACACGTCACCTCACAGGCAGGCTTCCGTAATGTCAGGCACATTAACAATGCAATAAATACCCACAAAAAACACTATTCAATGCTACTATCTCAATCAGCACATACATATATCTCCATATCAACTGTCCCATCACAGCTGATGTCAGATCAAAGGAGACTGGCACCGTTTGTGCTGATTGTGAGGTTTCGGTGATGTGCGCCAGTCAGCCAAACTTCCACTGCGCCAGCCATGCTGCGCCTTGCACTGAAAGTAGACGTGGTTTCAGATGGCGAGCTTTTGGCGCACCTCGGGGAAGCCTTTTGGCACGAAACTGTCACTGCGCCAGGCTAAATATGTCGACACCTCCCCCCTCTGCCCTGCCACTCCCATCTCAGCGCACCTCGGTCTGCGAAACTATCAATCTGTGCGCCCCTCGCGTTGCGCTGGTCCAAACTAGCTCTGCGCGGGGTGCGCGGCGAACCCCGCGCAACCCTCCGACAGCTGGGTGTGGCCAGGTGGATTTTGCAAGTTTGGCACGCCGTGCTCGGTGGCGCAAGTACTCCGCCGTTCCTCCTACCGGCGCAAGGGAGGAGAGAAGGCGTGGAGTGGGTTTGACACA
>OMLB01064339.1:0-10588 GCA_900302555.1 Myripristis jacobus | reverse complement strand
AAGTTTTTTTACACACTAAATCTGCACAGATTTGGAGATTCTGAAACACTTTTACAATGTGATTACACATCTTAACACACATCTACAGATTCCTTCAGGTTGCACCGGCTTCCGATTCCGCCAGCCTCCGATTCGGCTCGTAACGGGAAAGTTAAGGGGAAATTAACGTAACGTGCGGTGCGACTGTTTGCCCACCGATTGTCGGGTTTTTGTGACACTTTTTGATGTGAAAACATTTTAGACATTTTAGGTAAGACATTAACTTTGTCTGACACCCATTATTGTTTTTGTGAAACTTTTATTTTATTTGTGAAAATGCTAAAGTGGAGATTTAACCGTTTTTTGTTTGATACGTCTAGACCCCGTTAGACCAGGTCCAGATCAAAAACCGCTGCACCCAGACTTACCAAATCTGGACTAGATTAATCTACAGACCCTGCAGATTCATCATAACACAGTCTCTGATTTGTGAAACCTTTTTCCTATTTGTGAAAATGCAGTAAAGGCACAATTCACTGTTCGTTTGTAAAGGTTCATTTTTGCAAATATTGCCAAAGCAAATAACAAGTAAGGAAAATAAATAATAAATAAAAAGTAAGTAGCTAAGTGGCAGTTAGTGGAACAATAAAGGCAGTAACAGCTTAAATACTTTCATTCACAAATCCACCTCTCTCTCTCTCTCTTTCTCTCTCTCTCTCTCAAATTACTATTGGAATGACAAGCGTTTGTATTTGCAGAACAGGCATCACATGAAGGATAATAAGTCAGTACATATTCATATCCAGAATCACAGCATGAGCACATGGAAAAAACAATGAAACAACAACAACAGCTAATGATTATGATGTGTGTGACGGTGCATGTGGTCACAATCATGGAAACATGCAGGAAGAATTGTGTTCATGTATCAACCCCACCAACACACACACACACACACTCCACCCTTCTCTCTCTTTGAGTCACACCCGATCACAGAAATTCCCCCCTCTATAATACTATAAACCACAAAGGTTTCATAAGAGATTGAAAACATGGAGGCTGAGGCCTGAGATGATGATGATTCCGCTCTTCTTTCTCAGCATTTCCATGAATTCAAATGACCAAAATATCAAACAACAGAGGTCATTTCCATAATGTGGCCTATAGGATTGCAGAAGGGGAAAAAATAATGCAAAATGGAATAATGAAACCAGGCCATAGCTTTATATGTCTCCATGACATATTTGATTTAAAAAATAAAAAAAATCCCCAGGACAGAGAGAGGGTGGGCCCTGTCATGTCTCTCCACCTCGCTGGTTTCCTGGAAGACGTTGCCTGAATGCAGTGGTGCACTCAGGCTGTTTGAAGGGCAGGGGCAAAAAAAGGCACCAGTGTTTTAACTGTCAATATGTGGACGTGGTGAGGCCGCGTGGTGCTTAGGAACAAAAATAGACTGTCCAGAGTTATAAACATGGCCAGTAAAATTATTGGAAAAGAGCAAAAAATCACTGGCCTGTATATAGAAAATGCATGATGATCCTGTTCATCTCCTCTTTAAAAAAATCATAAAACAGACCTCGGGAGGCGCTATAGAGCTGCTGCAGCAACCAAGAACATTTGCAAAAAGTCTTTCACCCCAAATGCAATAACTCTGCTCAGCTGGAAAACACTGCTCCCACTGGAACTGTGTCCGTTATTGTTGTTTGTGCTCTGCATGTTGAGTTCTTAATCATTTGTAAATAAATTGTGATTTAATTTGTTGTGTGTTTTAACCAACTTGTGAAGCCGAAGACAAATTTCCACATCTGTGGAGGATAAAGATTATCTATGTCTGAACACAGAGGCAACTACAAGCATTTCTTTCACACACACACTCACACACAGTCCAGTCTTAACTAAAAAGACACCAAACTTTTAAGTCCAAATTATTTTAAAGTAATTCCCTTGTGGAATGATTTTTACATTTCTGCTTGATGACAAAATTGAGGTCATCGTAAAATCAGCTAAGCAACGTGCCTGTTAAGTTCGCTCGCAAATGAGATGGCTGGTAAGTTGTAAACATCGCTGTAATGTGCCCCTCTCTGTCGTCCCTCTCCTCTGGGTGGTGATAGCAGAGCTGAAGTCAGCCCCATGCACCGACTGTGGCCTCTAAATAACCTTCAAGCTGGAGCTACAGGAACAGAACAATCTCTCCCTGCCCTTCCATCTCATTTAACTTCACTGTTTTCCTCAACAATGTCAACCAATTTGAACAAAGTGAAGAAATTTCATCAAATGTTAACTGTGGACTAAGTTTGTGTTTTATAGGCCACTGCAAAGTTTAGCAATCCACTTGTTGTTGTTTTTTATTTAGGTGTCCACATTCACTTAACTAACATAAGATACAATAAAACAACAAAATTTCCATTAATGACCGAAAAGGTGTAAATACCCTTGAAATTTGAACTAGAGCATTGGCAGTATCAAAATATACAGATTCACGTTGTTGCATTGCAGGTGAGATACACACCTTCCTCATGATTTTGTTGGCTGTCAAAGTCCAGAGGCATCACATGATTCAAAAGGAACACTGGCATGAAGGAACTTGTCATTCAGCGAGGAATAAAAACAAAACACGTGTCTCTTTAAATCAGCTCTGTTACTATGAGAGCCGACGCATGTAACATTATTGTCCTTGTATTGCTCCTTATCTGTGTTTTTGTTAATTAATAATCAGGTAGCCTAGACCGCTGGGCTGCCGAACACTAAAAGAACACATCACATCACACAAATGCACAACACACATTGCAGAGTGTCTGGTTGTGATCAGTGTGCCCATGGAGGATATTTCCATGTCCTGTACATGTATAGGAAATAGGCACAAGGAGTCAGGTGGAGAGAGAGAGAGCAAGTGTATGTGTCTGTATGTCTGCACGTGTGTGTGTGTGTGTGTGTTAATTTGCAGAGTTTTTAAGGGGAGTTTCTTTGTGGTTCCTGAACTTTCTCGGGGCCAGTGAGCCGCGGACGGAGTGGCTTCCTGACAGTTTCTCCTGACCTCTCGTGACCGGGCTTTCATGTTCTGATCTTGTCTTTCAGCTCTTTTCCAACTACATGTCTTGATGTGGCTGGAGCTATTCCCAGAGGACACACTGAAAACAATAAGCATTTGCAAAAGAATGGTTAACTGTCGCCATCTAGTGGTTGAATCAGATCAGTCACCTGCGGCTTAACTTGTTTTTTTTTGTTTTTTTTTTATGCAAGCAGTCTTCCTGAGAATCAGAATCAGACATACTTCACTGATCCCCAAAAGGAAACTGGGTCAGTTGTAGAAATTTACAAGAAATAGAAAGAAATACTGAATATAAAAATATATGCTTTACTTTTTTTTTTTTTTTAAAGTATGTGCATTATGTACAAGTTGCATCATGTGTATGTGCATTCTGTGCATTAAGTCTGAATATGTGCATTAATCCTATAAAATACTGCAACAATAAACACAGAAATAAGAAACTGAGCATATGAAAAACGTGTACACAGGGAACTGCTGAACGGATGTAAAGTCCTACAGGTATGAATTATTGCACAGTTAAATGGTAAAATCAACAGTATATGATACAGTTATGCAGTCCATTAACTCTGACTGTCTAATGTCTAATGTATGTAGTGTGTTAACCGACATGTTTTATATTTGACTGTATTTACTGTCTATGCTCCGTTTTTTTAAATTCTTGCATCGAGCTAACCTATTTCATTTTTCTGTAGGTATATATTTCTCTCACTGAAGCTGTAAGAAAATGAATTTGCAAATTTGGGATCAATAAAATACATTTTCTATCTCTCTATATAACGATTTATGTATCTATGACAAGAGATACATCAAAACCATTTTATATATTTATATAATTATAGTGTATGCAAAGCTTTACAGTCTTGTATTGAGCTATTCTATGTCTTTATTCACTGTGTTGATTTTTTTTATAGATGTGTAGTTTATAGCATATAGTCAGTACATCTATTAATCTATCTGTTACAAGAGATACTCTGTCAAAATCATATGCAGTTCAAACATTTTGTTTTAATGAACTGAAGATAAATGCAAAATGGTTCAAGACTTTAAACAATAAGGGGAGATGATGGAAAAGGTCAAAAGATTGTTAAGATGTCTTGGGCAAAAAAGGAAGTCACTTCTTCTTCTTGAAGGGCTTGGCCAAACATTTCAGCACACGTGAGCAGACCCCTTTGACGGGGTTCTTGTGCTTTTTGGGAGGAAGGGGAGATCTGTTTTCATCGTCGACAGCTTCACAGCTGCGCGTTGGAGCGTCATCGTGACTGTCTTCGGCGCTGTTCGATACACAGCACAGCCTCTTCAGTCCTCTCCAAAATCTGCTCATAGCACTGCTGATTTGTGCCTTACCTTTGCAGCTGTCTGCTTTGCGCAAAATGTATGCCTGCAGATTATTTACAAAGGCCTTGGCAACCGCTTGCACGAAAGCTGGATCCTGCGATGCCATGGCTTGATGCAGCACACTCGGAGAACCAAACTCTTCATGCAAGTTGTTGTACAAAGCATCGTGCATCTTCTGCAAAGTAGGCACCTTGGAGTAGCTGGGGATATCAATGTTGTTCAGCTCTTCCAGCGTCTTGGCACGCAGCTGTTTTATAATGCCATCAAAGTCTATTTTTGACAGTGATAGCGGGTTGTCTTTGCAGATAGTAAAAATCAGCCTGACAAACACTGAAATCATAAATTTTTTCCATTTTTTGTTACTCTTTGACATCGGTGTTGCAGCAGAGGTGTCTGGCTCACCATCTGCTGGGAACAGGTTGTCGACAAATGCCGCAAAAGCCTCTGGGGAAAGTTCCTCTTGTCGTGCTTGGTGATCAGGAGAAGCCAGGGTGCCGACTGAGAGCCGAGTCTCGTCAAGGGACTCTGCGCTGAACCACAGGACACTCTGCTGCAAAAACCGACTCACCTCGTCCTCTGTCACAGTGTAAAAGAGCCCATCCTCTGTGACCCCTGTGTTTAAAACAACAGAGTCAGATGTAGCTTCTTTCACTGGAATGGTGGGAATTTGATCGCCTCTTGAACTCATCAAATGATACACGTTATCGGTGAGATTCTTTGAAAATGTTTTCAGTCCATCACCGGCAATGAACTGGTCTAGCCTTTTGTGGACAGGTGATACACAACCGTCCGTCTCTGCTTGCTCCGCCATCTCTGCCACCAGACTGTCAATGGACCCAACCAGTGTTTCCATGCAGCTGTGTCGGTCCACATAGTCGCAACTGAACATGCCGGTACTAGAACATTGATCAGCTTTGGCTTTGATAATTGTTGTGGTCTTGTGGCCTTTGAGGTGTGATTTCAGTTTAACAATCTGTGCGCGGTCAAACTTGCCCCTGACAGTTTGCACCATGTGGAAGATGTACTTCCTGGCAAAGTGGAAAAATTTCCTTCGTTGTTCTTGGCGCACACTCACAACTGTGTCTTCTGGTTCAGGGAAGTCACAGTATGTAGGTTCAGGACATGGAGAAGGGGCGCCTGATGCACGACAGAAGTCCAGTGATACAGAGCTGCAGGGTGAGGGAGTGGGACTTTGATACTCAGGAGTGTCACTTTCAGCTTTGGGGTCTGAGAAGTTTTTGAGCATGTTCACAGCATTATCAATGATATCATTCAAAGCTTCAGTGGAAGAGACACAGCTTCTTATATAAATCAGGGGCTCATTTGAGCACCCTGTTGGGGTTTGGAAAGCAGTCGACACTGCAGAATTCACCTTCTGTGTCACCTCCCTTCCAATCAGCTGGGTGAAGTTGTCTGAGTGCTCTGTTGTCTGCTCCTCCATGTCAAAGCCCAAAGCAAAACACTTTACGAGTGAATTGCCGAGGGCAGCGCAGGTCCACTCCTCCTGCATTGTGAAGTGCTGGCCGTGCTCACAGATGTACCTGTGAACCATCGGCAGCACGGCGGCCAGGATTTCTGTGGACACCTGCTGAATTATCTCCATGCACAAATTAGCAAGGAAGGTCTTGGATTCATTGTCCAAGGTGCCTTGTTGAATCATCTCCCGCTGGCTGCAGGTGAGCTCCACAAAGACCGATCGGACCAGTGGAGAGAGTCTCTCTGGTTTGGTGAGCGGTATGACCAGACTGGATTCAGGGTCTCCAGCCTGGTCATCCTGCTGGGAAGTCTCCGCCATGTGGATAAACGTGTGTGCGCGCGTGCGTGCGAGGGTTTGGTCTTGCCTGTTGGGTTCCAGACAAGACTCAGCTCGACCCCCGCCACCGCGGTTTATTTAAACCCCGTCCTGATTACGTCACGGACACACATGACGTCACAGCACAGAACGTTTCACATGATCACCCGCGCACCCGAGATTCCTTTTTGAAACAAGGATTCAGGCGACAACAGCAACAACATAAATCATATTAACAATATCTCTAATAATAGTAATAATAATAATATTAATCATAACAACAACAATAGAATAACAACAACAACAATAATAATAATAACAAGCTGCCAGCTTGCCCACTAATAATAACAATAATAATGACTGAGGCGATCGGAACGAGGATCTGTACCTGTAAGTCGGAGGCCACGGTTCTCTGAGGTTTTCTGCCGGGAAAAGTTGTAGAGTGGAGCGGGAGATCAGCAGGCGGATCGCGGCAGCGGCAGCAGCTCTGCGGCCGCTGGACCGGATGATGGAGGGTCTCCTCCGCCTGGTGGCCGGGCGCCGGGGAAAAGACGGTCTTGACGACATCCTCGGCTTGTTGCCACCGCGACCCGGCTCCGGATAAGCGGCAGAAAATGGATGGATGGATGGAAAATACTAATAAAAACAAATTTTTTTCTGAACCAAAGTTGCTGAGCATAGAAGTATTTGTAGCTATTAAAAGTGCTATATAATAATGTCTGACTGATTGATTGCCAGTTGGCAGGGCAAGTTTACAATTAGAATCATCGATATAGAAAATATAGTAAAATGACTTAAGAAATAGGACAAAAACAGTAAGTCCCCCAAAACACATTCAAATGTACAATTTTTTCAGAAATTTTGCTAAACATAATGTGATACAAAGAAAAGGGACTATACATTAAATAAAATAACAAAAATAAATGATATAATAAAATTAAAATTCCAATAAAAAACAGAATCCATTGATGTGAAATCCGCATAGAAAAAGTCACACATTAGTTATTCCTCTTTAAGGATTTCATAGGCTGACAATTGTATTACTTTTTTCTGTTGGCTATGGGTTTAATAGTTTGTTATATTCTTTAAATGCATACAAACAATTAAATTGGGCTAGGTTTTCAGGATTGGATTTATCAGATTTACTATACCTTGTCAATTTAATCCTGTGTTTATTATTGAAGTTGTAGTTTGCAGAGGTCTTGTACTGGACTACATTATACTGAGAGGTGTTTCTGATTTTTTGTCCCTCCCTATTTTAAACAATGAGGGAGGACAGAATAGTGGAAACAGCTAAACCGAATGAACACTTCTATTACTGTGACAAAAACAAACGTTGAGCATTACATGCAGCAGGAAAGGAAACTTTGTGGCTCAACAGGTGGATTGCATTGTACTAAACTGTACAGGTGGACATAATAAAGCGGCCGCTGAGTGTGTATTATACTGTGTGTTATTACATTGACTAGAAAGGGGCACGCTGATTGGTCACAGCGCGGCGGATGGTTTACGTGGCACTGAGGAGTCCGCGCAGACTCAGAGGAGCAGCTCTCCAGCCCGGCAGGAAAGATGGTGGCCTTCCAGATGCAGTCGTGCTTGTTGTCAGTTCTACTTTTGAACGTTTACTACAGCTGCGTCTCCTCCCTGTACTTCCACATCGGGGAGACGGAGAAGAAATGTTTCATAGAGGAAATCCCGGACGAGACGATGATCATCGGTGAGTGCGTCGTTGAATTAAGCGACAGGCTAGCTGTTAGCTGTTAGCCGTTAGCTCGCCAAACTGTAGCGGTTGACGTTAGCTGCTCGGCTAATAGCATCTGACGCTAAGCTGTGCAGTCTGCTGCTGCTGGAAGTATTTACAGACGACCCGTTGCTGCACACGCTTCTACTTAAACACAGTTTTTTTTTCCCTGTGTTGGTTATTTTTCTCGCCTGTTAGCCGCTTCTGGCTCCTACACGTCAGCTAACTGCTAGCTGGTGAAAGCTGTCAGATGTGAGGTCAACTTCACTGTGCTCTTTCCAGGAGGTCTGAACCTCCTGGACACTCTTTACCGCTGTTTTTTCGTGAACCTGAGCTATTTACAAACGTGGACCATCAAATGATGACTTTGAAAGATCGTGATTTTATTAATTCAGCGCCTAGAAGCAGTTTGGCCCATGTTTGTGAGCAGCTCTTCCTAAAGCCAGCCTGTGGTGAGAGCTGGAGCTGCCTCTCAGACAGAGAACAGGGCCCTGACTCTGTAATGCTCACTGCAGAGACTCGGCAGTTATGAAATGTGATTTTGAAATAGGTTCTGCTTGATGTGTCATGTCTTCTGAAATCACCAGAGGACTGTAACAATGTGGCAGAAGTCCTACAAACTGTGTGTTTGCCCATGAGCAAGGCATTTTATATCTGACATAGTGAGCTCTGTCGCTCTCTTACTGACAAACAGAGAATGGATCTGGCCCAAAAGTCTGCCGGCATTAGGGATGAGAATTTAGTTTTGTACATTGTTTACATCGTTTTTGTTTTTACATTGTCTTATTGCCTACATGTTTTGTCCTCATGTTGAGCTCTGGCAGTGTGGCTCCACCGCAAATGGCAAATGATTTGACGCTGACTATGAGAGTCAGCATGGACCCCTGATGGAGTACATTCACAATACCTGGCTGCCACTTCAACATGTACTGCGATTCCAGAGATAAAGCCTTTATTGACGTTGTACAAGTACAGGGAAGTTAGTAGTGCTACTCCAGATCAGTGCAATTAATAAGACAATTAAAGACAGACAACAAGCACACAACCTATAAATACAAAACTAAACTAAACACTCTATAAAGAATGGATATTGCACTAAAAAACGTTGTGTATGGCAGTTAAAATGTTGTGAATATTGAAATGTTCTGGAAGTATTGCGTTTTGTTTTTATGATATGTGATTTCTTACATAAAAAGTTACTTTAAAAAAAAGCAATGGACAATGGGCTCATGAGCTCTTTTATCAAACTGACTTTGAGCTTTTAACATTTCTTGCAGGCCTTAAGATAGAAAGCAAGCAGCAAAACAAAACCATTTTATCAAAAAGCCATATCAGTAATCTGAAGCTGGTCTTGCCCATATGTTGGTTGGATTACCACGGTACTTTGACACTGCATACAGCAGCGCTTTTACGTCCAACTCCTCTTCACCGTCTAAATAATGACCTTCCAGACTTATGATTTTAAACTGTGGAGGTTTTTTTTTTTTTTCTTTCAGTCTTAAATTCCTGTGATGATAGATGTAATTCCCATGATGCTCCGCCAAGAGATCCGGAAGTAAATGTTTGAACAGCTCCCAGCAGCAGCTGTTGCATCCTAAGCACAAACTGTTTTTATACATTGAATAACATTTAAAAAAAAGGGTAAAATAAGGACAAGGTTTTGATACAGGGACAGCATCCTATTTTCTTGTGATCTTGTTGTCCTGTTTCGCCCTTTGAGACTGTAAAAAGTGATCTGGGGCTCTGTATAAACTTAAACTTAATGTTTGTTTGGTGTGAAGTCAAACAAAACTCTAAAATGCATCCCTCAAAACTCTAAAAACCCTGTAGGTTTCTTGCATAATTTTGTATATAACTTGTCAAAGCTTGTCATCATCAGCGCAATTCAGAATCAGAGTACTTTATTGATCCCAGAGAAATAAGAAATGTAGAAAGCGCCCCGGAAATTTGAATTTTATTGTTATGATAGCACCGTGGCACTCAACAAAAAGCGGTGGAGCATCTGGCTCATGTTTTTACCTGCTTATTACTCTGTAACTGATGCTTTTACATGACGGGAGGAGACTGACAGACTCAAGTGACCAGACCTCTGAACTTCCAAGTGACGGTTCTCTTTATGAGTGTACTTCATCTTTCCGTGACCCTTCTCTCTCTCTCTCTCTCTCTCTCAGGTAACTATCGGACTCAGCTGTACGACAAGCAGAAGGAGGAGTACCTGCCGGCCACCCAGGGCTTGGGCATGTTTGTTGAAGTCAAAGATCCTGATGAGAAGGTTTGTTCTGGGTCTCATGATATCCAGCTGTTCCCAAACGGGTGTTTTTTCACCTGTTTACAAGCTGGTTGGATATCGTCTGTATGTGACTAAATAACATGATTACCCTCATGTTAGCAGAAACCTTAATATGAACATGTATGATTGTTATGCTGTAAGTCTTGGTCAGAGGTGCAGGTTGAAAATGTATAACCGAAGGGTATAAAAGTAAAAATATTCATGGTTAAAATTTTTGTTGGAGTTTATCATTTTTGGGGGGCATTTCTGTTTTATTCTCTAGTCACACTAGACAGAGAGAGAAAGCTTTGTTGGCTGTAAAGATATGAAGGAGTTTGAAGAGACTGAACACACATCATGTCTCACAGCGTTAACTCTGTGTGTGTGTGTGTGTGTGTGTGTGTGTCCTGTCCTGCGGGTGTT
>OMLB01064337.1:3050-32291 GCA_900302555.1 Myripristis jacobus | reverse complement strand
AAAAACGTTAACTGAAATGAGGCTTTGCCAAAAAAATAAAAATAAATAACAAACAAACTATATTATGTTTACAAAAACTAAAATAAACTAAAATTATAAACAAATTGTCCAGTTTTTTTTGTCTTTGTTGGCTTATTTGGTTGTTTATCTGAATAAATAAAAATTTGGTAAAAAAAAAAAAAATGGTATGATGTTTTGTTGTTTTTATTACATAATTATTTTTCTGACCTTTTTGAATCTCGCCCTGACAAATACCCCATGTTACAAAAATAGACTAGCACCAACACTGAAACTTAACTAAAACTACGAATTTTCAAAAACTTTTTTTTCCAAACCTGCCTTAAAAACTAATTAAAACTAAAAAAGAAAAAAACTAATGAAAACTGCAAACCTATAATAACCTTGAAAAGACCATAAGTGAGGGTGCTGGGAGCAAGTGATAACTGATTGGTCCACGGCTTGGACCAATCAGCAGCAAGAGGCATCCAACTTTGACCACACAGGACCGGCGGCGCTGCAGCAGATGTGGCTGTTTCCTGTCGGCTCAACTCGCAGCTTAAAGAGTCACGGCCTTCCAAATGTAATGACAGCTCCCTCATCAGTTTATCAAAAATCAAGTCAGACAAATTCGCCTCAACTTGCCTGAAAGTGTCACCGACTCGATCCTGAAAGTAAACAAAGCTGTCGCGGTCGATCAGGAGCAAGTCGCCGGTGTTGAAGTACAGATCGCCTTTTTTCAAGACGTCGCGAAGCCTCTTCTTCTCTGTCTGCTGTTGGTTGCCGGCGTATCCAATAAACGGAGAGATTTTAGTGATCTTTCCCACCAGAAGTCCCGTCTCACCTGAGAGAACACACGAGCACGAAACCAAACGTTATAACACCATGCTCACAGTTTTCCTTGAACCTGGATAAAAGTGCTGCTGCTCATCAGGAACAGTGACGGGAAACCATCAAATGTGCCCCGGCTCACCTCTCGCGGCCTCGATGCACAGGCCCTGGGCGTTCCTGACTGGCTCCTCTTTCTCTATGTCAAACTTGATCAAAGTGTAGGGAAAAAATTTCTGGGAACAAGCAAGAAAAAGTCATTTAAGAGATGTAATGTTGTAATGAACACTTTGTTAATGGCCTGCCACCATGCTCGCTCTGCAGTTTTGCTGCACATGGATCAACATTTCCTCCGCCTACCTTATGGAGAAAATTGGCTCGGCCGACCACGCCGACCTTGGAGGTGTAATTTATGAAGCCTATGTTTCCCTCCGTGGCTGCGTACAGCTCCCTGACTTTAATGTCGCCAAATCGATTCAGAAATTCCGTCCACACGTCCGTCCGGACCCCATTGCCAATGGCGATCCTCACGCTGTGGTCCTTTTCGTTGTCTTTCTGAAAAGAGCGAGATCAAATCTGGGTCAGCGAGCACAGTGGCGCTTCCGAACCGAGAAATGCTGAATAAAAAAAGCAACACACATGCTGTACTTCAGCCATCTCGGACAAATAAAGCATTGTGTAAATGGTGATATTCAGTGTGAGGCGTTTGTGCTGTGCTTTCTAGCAAACTGTCATCGCTGCACACTGGTCTGCGGTCAGTTTACCCTGGGTGTGTTGCAGAGGTAGCGCATTGTTTCTCCGATGTACTGCATCACGGTTACATTGTGTTTCCTGCAGTCGTCCCAGAACTGAGAAGCAGAGAACTTCCTCCTCAGAATGATGGTGATGCCTACGGATGGAAGGATATGTTCTGTTTTTCTGGAGGCCGATACCAATATCTAATATCTGCCCACCCATAATGGCCAATATGAAGAATTTTTGAAATACAAATGTTGGTATAAGAAAGCTTCAGCTCTTCAGATAGGGCTGTTTTAAGATAAGTAAATAAGTAAGTGCTCTGCAAACAAAACTCCATGCAGGTTTTATTCTGATGCTAATTTGACGGGTGTATTAACTGTCAAAAAAGCTCAAGGCCAAATTTCACAATCAGCCCAACAGACTGATATAGATGTTGTTTTTTAAAGATGGTATCAGCTGATATTGCAGATACCACAGATAGATCAGTCCATTGCTAATGAACTCTGGAATAAAACACCTTGAGGAATTACAGATACAGTTTGCTGGTGTTCCTCGTCAGGAAATAGTTCCCGGTGAAACTCTGTGCCCCTGATGGCTGATGCTTATCTTGGGTATCTGTGTCTGTATTAATTTTAGAAAGAGCTGCTGCTGCTGAGTTTTTTTGCAAGTAATTATTTACAGCTTTAGCTCCCCAAACAAATAACGATCCAGCCCCACTGTGCTGACTATCTGAGACTATCTGAATGGATCCACTGCACTTGAGCTAAATATCAATTTTTTGAGGGGTAAAGTGTTCCTTCAAGAAGCAGATCTCGCTAGACTCTCATCTGAAGAAGCTCATTACCCCTCTCGATGGCTCCTGTCATCCCGATGAGGAAGCCGGCGCTGTGGTAGAGAGGGAGGTTGATGTAGAAGACGTCCTCTGTCGTGACGCCTGACACCGACTGGAGGAAGGAGGCGGCCCACACTCTCTCATGGGTGATGACGGCAGCTTTAGGTAAACCTTCAGAGACGAAAGAGGAGAAGCTTTTTCAGGCACCAGAGTTCCCACTTCTCTCTTTATAAAATAGAGAGAAGTCAATTAAAATACCTGGACTAACTAACATATGGACAGAGCTCACAATTCTCAGTAAACTACAGAGGGCTGAGCCATTTGAAAAGCAGAGTGTGGCCTTCCATTGTACAGGAGGGGTGACTCACCCTGCCAGCACACACAAAACAATTTCATTTGTATGGGTTTCAATGGCGCTTTCTACGCTGCAGCGGTGTAAATGCCGTGCCGAGGCGCTTTTCTTGAGGTACCTGTGGTGCCTGAGGTGTAGATGTAAAGGGCAGTGGTCTTGATATTGACATTGGCCCTGAGGTCCCGGGACAGAGGCTGGTCTGAGGCTTGGGAGATCTTGTCAGACAAAGGGTTGATGCCCTGGATGCTGCACGTCTCTGACAGGATGTAGACCGAAATGTCCTGCGCTTGCAATGTTGGCAAAACCTCCTCCACAGCGTCCTTCAGCTCTGCAGAGACAGATGTGCTTTCAGCTCTATATGTCAGTGTCCTCTATTGTGCAATGCTGCACATGGTGCCCTGTATCATGTTACCCCAGATCCCTCAGGACAAGGGGCACATGGTGCAGACAATTCAGGGCAAACTATGCATGAGTGTACACTGCAGTAATGAAACTATGAATAGAGTAAAACGATCTCTTATGGTGAAAACCAGGTTTAACATAATCAACACATACCATTATGTATTCCATATTTATGCATATATATATATAAAATATCTATAAATAATGGATGTTTATTCTGCAGCACCAAACCATGGACACACCCAAAGTCTTCCTCAGACATGTGGCGTGTGTTCACTGGAGGTTTTCATGCATGCAAGCCAGAAATAAGATAAGTAATCTGAGAATATTGCATTTGACGCTTCTTTAAAAATATGTTTTATTTCTGTAAACCACTTTTTAAACCGGTTTTGGAATGGTGTTATATAAATAAAGTGTATCATTATTAATCAGAATACATCATAGACTTTGGATTATGTTGCTAATTACAGTTTCAATGAGGTTACAAGTAACAACCATAGAAAGGAGGCCAGGGATATTACTCTCTGGACCCAAACTGAGGAACGTCAGGATTAAAATACCTTTGTGGTCTTACAAGTGCATTTAATTTATTTCATATTTGTATTTATCACTGGTAAAAATACACTGGTTTTTAGACCAACTGAGACAAGCAAGAATAAAATTTGGCTCAACTTTTTGTGTGCAGAAAAAAACAAACCTGTCCTCCCAGGATAGATTTTGAACAGGGCATAACTGGGAAATGTTTGGTTATGACAGACAGTTTTTGCTTCCAGGCAGAGACTCAAATGAATCACTGTCACCACTCAGGGATGTGTGATGACACGACAGTATATTAATTAAGGTGTGGAGGAGTGTTTGAGGTTCAGACGTTGTTTACTGATGTGAGTGTGATTGAGTCACTCAGTAAAGAGAGTTTGGGTTTCACGTCACTGGGTCACTGAGTGACTGAGTGAGTGAGTGAGTGAGTGAGTGAGTGTGAGTGAGTGAGTGATTTGTGCAGCCCAAGACTTTAAGGTCCAGGCTGGGAGAGTGGGTACTGAGTTCAAACAAGTGCCAAAGTGTTGTCTGTTTTTTGTTTTGTTTTTTTCTTACAGGCCTAGATTAGTACATCAATTAACTCAATAGTTGATACAGTTGCACAAATACAGTTTAGACTCACACAACAATGACACAGTGACACAGTCTCCAGTTTCTAATTATTCGCACATCACTAGAAAGTACCAAGGGGTCCAGGATCCCCTCCTGAGCAGAGACCCCCCCTGGCCCAGCAACTCGTAGCTTCGCCCCTGGAGGAGTTACCGTTAAAAAGACAAGTACCTCCGTTAGTTACCTGCAGAAGTGATGAGCACTTTGGCCCCGCAGCAGGAGAAACAGTGCAGCAGAGATTTAGATCTGATGTTGAAGTTGAGCAGGGCGGCCGGGCAGCCTATCTTGGCCAGACCGAGCCAGAGCCACACATAACAGGGCTCATTCCCCAGAAACAGAGCGACGGCATCCCCCTCCTTCAGACCCGCAGCAGCCTGCAGGGCTCTGGCCACCTGGTTGCTCTGCTTATCAACCTCCTCGTAAGAGTAAGCCCTGCCTTCAAAATGCAGGAAGGTCTTTCTAGGATTCCTCCGCACCGCATCCAAGAAGCAGTCCACGATGCTGTAGAAAGGCTTGATCTTCTTGTATTTGGTGAGCCGGAGGCCAAGCCGAAGACTTCGCAGCATGTATGCACAGTCTTCGCCCAAGTGTGGGAAAAGTGATTCCAGTGTTTTCAGGAGGAAAAGGGGCAAAATAGCCAGGCCGGCTAAAAGCGTGAACCAGACGTACATTTTGCAGAGCGCGCTATGGAGGCATGTGTCACTGGGGGTTAAATGATGAAACAACAAAAAAAAATCTTGGTCAATGAAATCTGTGACAAAGTTCAGCCCCTCGACCTAGGGCAACAACCCGAAAAGCATTGCTCAGGATTGGCCGACGTCCCTCCTCCTTTCCAGAATGTCTTGTGGTTGCCAGATCTGGGGTTTCCAAATCCAGCCTCATTTCCCCTGCACTTTCACCCATTCCCATCCGCATTAAAGCGGCTCGACGCGTGTTCTTCTCCACAGGCTGCAATAACAGGACACGATCTCAAACAGTGGCAGAACTGAGGAGATACACGGACAGAGAGGACCAGTGAAGCCACTGAATACACATTCATGCAGGAGTTATTACATAAGAGCCGAACATGGCAACCCCGAGCTGAAAACAACACAGGCGTGCATTGCACACATAACTCTGTCAGTCTAGAGATTTTACGACGGAGCCAGGAGTCACTCAAGTGGGATGTTCTACTATCAGGACCAGGGGCGTTGCTGCAAGAAATCATAGTTTTGATGCAGAGGAGGTGACTTGCCCCCCTACTTTCCTTTGTAAACACATCACCATTATTCTCATCTATGAGGAACACAAATAACCACTCCCAATTCATACAAATGCCATACCTGTAATTAAGAATGATGTTTTTCGGCCACTAAAGACTTTAATACTTTATTATGCAATGCTTCAAATCTGTTGCAGGGCTCTGCGCCTCTCTTGCAAAACCAGGTCAGTTTTTATTCCTGCCTGCTCCAGTTTGTCCCATGTAAATAACACATTTGCGGGAAAACCTGTATTTGCAGGGTTTCCAATTTCATGCTTTTCGAAACTAGTGCAGTGTGAAATTTAAGTATAAAACATTTAGAAATACACACCTGAGGACCACAAAAAGCAGCTTAGTCCAAACACTTGAGGAGTTGTTATTGCCCTCCCATTCAAATACCATCCATCAGGATGTTTTCGTCCTGTCAGGAGAACATGCTTTCTTGACAGTAGCTAAATCTCTCCACAGGTTATATCCACAGCCCAGCCACCCGGTCCCTGGCCCTGGCCCCGGCCCCCGGCTCCTCTCTTCCCTAGTTTGAACATTACAGAGTGGGTGGTGCTCCTGTCCTCATGCTGCCCATTCAATTCCTGGTGAATTAGTGAGAAATTTGTGTTTTGTATTAGTATAGTCTTTCTGATGCTGCTGTTAACATCAAGCAACTTAGTATATAATGTGACTGCTTCCCTAACAAGAGGGGCTCAAGTTTCAAACCCACCAGGTCTCTACATGCTGGGGTATTCCTGTGCAAGGCGGTGATTCTCAGAGGTGCTGCAACCAGCATGGTCATGCAAAAAGAGAATTTCTGCCTTTGGGAATGAATACAGTGAAAAAAAAGAAGCAGACACAGCAGATCCTCAAGACAGAAAAAAAAAACTTTAAGGGATGTAGATGAATACATGAAGAATACATTTCACACATTTTCCTGTTTCTGCACCACCACTGCCATATAGTACAACAATCACATTTAATCAATAAATCAGTCAGAAAAGTCAACATTTAAGATACAGGCACCAAAAGTCAAGCATGTTTATTTAACGATTTGTCATTTTCACATCACCTTCTGACAGTGTGCTGCATGATTGTCCACTAGCTTAGTCGCCCAAAGCATAAACTGACATTTTTCATGGAATTTCACAAGGCAATTTATGCTCTCATTTTCATAATTTGTACAGTACAAGAAGCACAGCAGCTCTGCTTCCACCTCATGTTGACAGCAGCATGAACCCAACTGGTCTTTCCTGGTTTCAACTGACAGTTGTGAGTCAGAGTTTCTGCAATTACTTTTTTGCATGTAGGGTCAAAAGATGTGATGCTTAAAAGGAAAATTCACCCTAAAATACTGATGAGATTGTTAAAAAAAGAAAAAAAAAAAAAAAAAAAAACTTCCACTGAGTTCCATTCAGCCAGAGAGGAAGAGCTAACCAGCAGCATTTGAGCTGGGACACCAGTCACACAAGACACACTACATGAACAAGGCACCTCTCTGGCATGTATAGAGTGTTTGATATGGCTGTCCAAGCACAGAGCTACTTGGCTGGAAAGAAAAACCTGCACATCCTCGGTCGGCCCTCCACTGCACACTGTTGCTCATCCCTGGGCTGCACACAAACCAACAACTGAACAGAACAAGTTCAGGGGCATTATTTGGTGGCTGCTGAAACACATTCTGTGGAAAAGCAGAACCACGCTGCACTCATTTCAACTCAGAGCTCGCTGAACGCTAGCTCCGACTTGACGGAATGGTTTCCACCTTGAAATTACAAGTTGCAAATGCAGGTTCTGTTTCAGAGCTCTGCGTTCTCAGATGTCGGCTCAAATGACACCAGAACACACAAAAATGGGAAACAGTCACCTTTTGTTGTTTGTAGTAAGAACTGAATCAGTATAAGAGTATTTCCTAACCATGCAGTAAAAAAAAAAAAATGCCTTGAGGGTATCCATTTTTCCTGACTTGACGCTGTGAACTGTTTTCATGCTTGTGCTTGCTGAGCTGAATGCTCATGTAAAAATAAGTTAATCACTTTTCAGTGCAGATTTGCTTTTATTCTTTTTTTTTTTTGATTGACAACGTGAACGCCATGTTGTTGCAGGTTGGAAATTTGCAAGTCGGAAATTCCGAGTTCAAAGTTGACCTGAACGCAGCATTACTCGAGGGAAAGCGGGGATAACAAAAAAAATGAGAGGATCACAAAGTAACTCCTAGAATGCACTGAAAATCACAGACAGATGTTGCACCACAGTTGAGAAACCCTCTTTAAAGTTTCATCTTCCCTGTTATGACAGAACTAAATATTTCCTGGGTAAGTGGAATGTACTTCCCTTCTCTTTCATCGAGAAAATACAACGGATCTGTTATTTTATTTGGGTCGAATGCCTCTTCCACCAGCTTCACCTTCATGTGTTTGAATGTGCCTGTAACCTCCAGGGAATTCTGTAATCAGTCATATGAAACAAAAAAAACATTGTAAGGGTAAAGAAATGTGTTTACATTTCAGGGCCAGCTAACGCTTAAAGGCTGAAACGTTTCTTTGCTATGTTAAAAAAAAAAAAGTGGATCGACTGGTCGGGAGTATATTTACCTGAATCCTTATGAAACGTGGCCTTGCATACGCTGGCAGGAACTTCTCCAAATGCTTGAAAACACCAGTGCAGTCAAACTTTTCTCCATCTTTTAACGAAACAGAGGCCATTCCTGCTTTCCCCTCATGGCCTTAAAAGGGTTTAAAAAAAAGAGAGAAACAGTTGCAAGGGGATGTTTTCTTCTGTCTTTTGAATCAAGAACCTTCATTTTAAATCATTAAAAAAAAAAAAAAGGTAATATCTCGTCACTGATCAAATTCAACTTGATCTTAAATCCTCTAATTCGTTTCAGGGACAGAATTATTGTAGCATATGTTGATTCTCCACTTATTCAGCATCACTGTGCAGTATGGTGGCGACATGGTGTTGTAGTCTCAGTGGGAAAATAATACAAAGCCAATCATTTGCAGCCCTTACATAAATGTGGTGAGAGCTTAACGAATTAAATTCCTGAATTCCTCACAGATATTATGACAGATTACCCATTAGATTAACTCTGAAAGAAAACAAACCTTCCTTTGCTGCTGAGGGAATACAAGGTGAAATTACCTGGCACTTGAACTCCGTACACATTGGCTTCTTTGATGCAATCAGCCACGCTGATTACATCAGACACTTCATTTGTGGCCACATTCTCCCCTTTCCATCTGTTAATAAAGACATGATGGTTAGTGATATAATACACTACTGTCTGCTAACATGAAAGCAGACATATGCAGCGCTGAGGGGAGCTGCTGATACAGAGACAAAGTAGTTCCACCACTTAGCAAGCTAGAGGGCTAGAAAAGAATGAATCTTAACTAAAAGTGTTGCTGTGCATCCTTCAAAACTTTTTTCAGCTTTGGGTTGCCACCAGGTACACCTCATCCATTTTGGAGAGGATCATTTGCTGGCGGGTCAAACTTGGAGGATCTATTACACTCCTATGGAGAAGGAAATGCCTCTATATGTTTAAGAACCCAAACTGTGACATAGTCGAGCTGCACGTCAACCACTTTCAGGTGTTTGGGTGACTGAAACGTACAATGACATCACCTGAAAGTGTCTCCGATGCGATCGTGAAAGTAGATGAAATTGTCTTTGCTGATACAGAGCATGTCGCCGGTGTTGAAGTACACGTCTCCTTTCTTGAAGACATCCCGCAGCTTCTTCTTCTCCGTCTGCTTCAGGTCTCTTGCATAGCCAATAAACGGAGCCCTCAGTGTTATCTGAGTCACCAGCAGGCCAGGTTCACCTGAGGGAAACATAATGTTTAACTTTATGGTGCTTCAAGTCTGATAGAGTGTGTGTTTGTGTGTGTGTGTGTGTGTGTGTGTGTGAGTGAGTGTGTAAAAATACAAATTACACAAGTGCTAAACACAACTGATGCCAAGTCCTACAAAAAGAGGTAATGCAGGAACAGCATAAATGAGTTACGAATAAAACAGCTGCCATATAGAAGAAGCTGTTTCAGTACAAGCTCTAACACCAGAAGCGCTGCCTGGTGACTTCTGGACAGATGTAAGTAAACATGGAAAGTTCAGGTAAACAAGATACAGAAGAATTACAAACATGTTAATTCCTCCAATTACTCCCAGTAACGTGAAAGGATGGAAGATAATAGTCTTCAAACCACTACATTTTTTATAGGTTTGTTGAATTATAACTGATTCAAGTGCACCTTAAAAACAGTCAAAATAAAGTCTGTTGAAATAATCATTCACCTACACATGATGTGGTTCTCTTGGTTAATGTACACCTTTCTCACAGCGGTCATTTTGACACGAATAGCAGGTAAATGCGGGTGTTTCTACTGACATTAATGAAGCTTCTGTTCCATTGAGGTCTAACAGAGCCGGGGTCCTGGTGTTGGTCACGCTGGTTCTACTGGAAAGGCTCTGGTCCACTTAAATGGAACAGAACCTTAATTATTAATGTCACCTTTGTTTACCTGCTATTTCAGCTCACACTGGCTGCTGCAAAGGTTAATAACCCTGTTGTTATTGTCTGACGTTCCTGTCCAAAGTTCACATGCATGGCAAACAGCGCCAGCAACTGCCACACATTAAACCTGATGGATATTTTCTCATTTATTTTATGTGTATTTATCAAACAACGTGCTGAGACATGGTAACACACCTTTAGCAGCCTCTATGCAGAAACCGGACGAATCCCTCAGTGGCTCGTCTTTTGCATGGTCATACTTGATCACAGTGTAAGGGAAGAATTTCTGCAGGATGAAAAACAATGACCAAAAAAAACAAAAACACTGCTTAATGATCACAAAAGAAAGCTTTACTCCAACGTTTTGGGTAAAGTACTCTTTTTCCTACTTACCCAAACTGCGACAAGATATCAAGAGCCATTTTAGGAGAGGTTGTATGATGGAACTATAGCCACTTAACACATTTATCCACTAAAGGTACAGGAAGATCTGACACAAGTTAATTTCTCCTAAAACAACTCTCGTTCAAATGCAAATGATACATCATGTAAATAAACAGCTTTGGAGTTGCTATAAGGTTTATTTTTTCACTTTGACGGTGCTAGGCTAACGACTCCCATAGACTTCAAGTCTCTATGCTAAGCTAACACGAAACGGACCTTTGGACCCGAACCACTGGATGTAGAGAAGTGAATTATGGTATTGAACATCTTGCCTCAGTCTGGGTCAGAAAGGGTGGATTTTTCCCTAAATATTCCTTTAATTCATAAGATGGGGCTAAAAATGGACATTTTACCTTGTGAAGAAAGTTCACTCGCCCAACAGCACCGATCTTGCCGATATAATTGTGCATGGCTAGATTCCCTTCTGTCGCGCCGTAGAACTCTCTGATTTGGATGTTTCCGAACCTGTTTAAGAATTCCCTCCAAACTTCTGCTCTGATGCCATTACCTATGGCAAGTCTCACTTTGTGGCATCGATCACTGTCTTTCTGTCAAGAGAAAAATGTCAAGAAACATTGTAAGCCCACAGGAAGCAAAGCCCTTTTGTATGCATTTACCTTAGAGGGTCATGGTGCCATAGACGCAAGTAGTGTAGACGTACCTTTGGTGTGTTGCAGAGGTAACGCATAACCTCACCTATGTACTGTATGACAGTTACATTGAACTTTCTGCAGTCCTCCCAGAAGTTAGATGCAGAGAACTTGTTTCTTAGGACAAAGGTCATACCTAGAGACAGTAACAAGACAGTAATAACATCACAATCCTCCCAGGACTGTCATCCTTGATGCATACGCCTACAAAAACATGCATGGGCCTACCACTTTCAATGGTTGCAGCAAATCCCATGAAGCCAGCAGAGTGGTAAAGCGGGAGGGTGGTATAGATTACATCACTGGATGTAATTCCCATTAGCGCCAGACCAGTAGTCATGGCCATCATCCTGAGGTGGCTTATCACCGCTGCCTTTGGTAGCCCTGTGAGACACAAGCCAGAACAACGGGCAACCTGCAGCTGCTGCCTCCTTTCACTGAGGGATCTTGACACACTGGTGGCTGAAACAGCTTACCTGTTGTCCCTGAGGTGTATATGTAAAGTGCTGGACTCAGCAGGGTAAAATGTGACTTCACTCCACTTGGTAGAGGCTCAGTGGAGGCTTGGTGGACCTTGTCTCTGAAGCTCTCCATCCCAGATGTTTGACATTGGTCAGCCAGGATGAAAACTCTGACATTCTGCTCCAAAAGATGTGGCAGGATCTCCTCAACAGTATCCTTAAACTCTAGGAAACAAGGCCAGGTTCATGTTTTCTCTGCAGCGGGCTCGCTTAACACTATCATGCATGATGTATGAGACTATGCTTTCATTTTATAATTAGGTACACCAGCTACAGGGGATACAGATACAGTGTCTTTTTGAGTCATTTGTTGCAAGATTTTGATTGATTTGTTGTTGATTTGATTTTGATTTAGAGACAAATTTTCAGCAGGATTTAAGTCACCTTGCTGACTCATGAGGGACTGATGAGGACTGATTGAGGAACAAAACAGTTAAAAAAAACAGTGATAAGTTACATATGAAAAGACTGTTAAAAACTGTTATTACCAAACCTCGTCAACTTTGGCAAGAAATCCTAACTCTGACTCTTCTTAGTTATTCCTAAACTTATCCCTAAACTTTTTAAGAAGAGCTGAACATCAACCTACCCAACAGATAAACATTGATAAGGACACACAAGTGTTACATAAAAGAAAACATTGCATTAGTGAGAATTATTTGCATTTACTAATTATTTGGTTATAGGGTGATGCTCATCTTTAATTTCAGTGAGAAAAAAAATGGTAACTTAAGGCTAATAAAGAAAGACTAAGTATTAGTGGAAGGGATGTATGAATATATCAATGAATACATGACATACCCTCAGCTGCAATCAGTGCCTTTGCCCCACTGCAGTGGAAACAATGCAGCAAGGACTGAGACTTCATGTTGTAGTTGAGAAACGCGACGGGGCATCCTAACTTCACCAAGCCCAGCCACAGCCAGAGGAAGACGGGCTCGTTTCCCACGAGGAGAGCGGCGGTATCGCCCCCTGTGACCGCGCCGCTGTCCAGCAGCGCTCTGGCCACTTTGTTACTGAGTTTGTCGGCGTCCTGATAGGAGTACCTCTCATCTTTGAACAGGACGAACGGCTTAAGAGGCTGCGTCTTCACCAAGTCTAGAAAGCGGTCTAAGATTGAGTAGTTTCTCTCCCTGTTTCTGGAGATACGGAGCCTCACTCTGAACATCGTGATCAAGAAGTGGACATCTTGGAAAAAGTAAGGATTGCGAATTAAAAGTCCAATGAAAAGCGCCGCGCATATTATCCAGATGAGCATATTTAGTCAAAATAACGTTACATGCGCCAGAGTGGCTGCAAGTCCAAATGTTTTGACGTTCTTATACAATCTGAAGTGGGCGTGCCTCAAAGTGGGGAGTACACTTCTTTTAATTGTCAGCATGTGTTGACTATTTTTTTTTCCCGCAACCTTGCATCTGCTGCAGTTCTTTGGAAATGCTGTAATCACTTCGGGTGAATTCTGTACTTCCTTTGTAGCTTTTTGCTACTTCGCCTTTGCCATGGATAAAGATGGAAAACAGCACAAATGTGACTCATCACAAACAAGACACCACCAGCCCGCTGCCCTTCGCTTATCAAGACTTGGTAACATTTTAACCACTCCTTAGCACAGACAATTAAACAGTCTGGGACTTTTGCGGCTACAGCCTACCCCCATATCGTGCATTAGTTTTATCACTTTATTTGCCGCTGTAAACCAACTACATGTCCTGCAGAGAGACATGAAACTCCCTCCCATCTGGTTTATCGTCACAGAACCACACTTAATCTGTGAGTTCTCCATATAGTGTACTAATAAACTCTCCTGCAAAGATTTTGAAGTGAATTGCAAGTACATTTCTCAACACCACAAGTATCTTTAAGATTAGGGAAGTGAATTGAGAGGGAAAGTTTCGGTTTTTCACTCCTGCCTTAATCACCTGATGTCCTCTAAAGAGTTAATTTGATTATGTATTTAAATGTTATTTATTTATTTATCAATAAATAGACATTATGTATTAGTTCAGATTAGTCTCAAACATTCTCTGCTTACTACATGTCAGCATGTGCCTTGTTTTAAATTTTGCCCTACAGGCTTTTCTGGTGAGGTGTACCTCATAAAACAAAGGAATTACCGCTGATCCAACATTTGCATCTTTAGTCAGACCATCAGGAATCATTGGATTTAAAAGGAAAAATACAAGCCATGCGTAAAAAAGGTTTATTTATCCGCTATGCACAGCATAAGTCATGAACTTCATATATATATATATACTAAAATAATTTAAATTTAAATAAGCAAATAACTCAGTAGAATCTATTGATAAGCATTGCAAAAGACAAAAAAAGTGCAGAGTATAACTGAATATCACTGCAATGCAAATACACACACCGGGTGCTGTTGGTAACTTCAGATCCCTGGTGCAGCAGATGTCTGTCCTCATGAGCAGAAGCTGAGGCATGCATGGACAAAACTGAGGGATGTTCACTCAAAAGCAATGCAATCAAAGAGTTTGAGTTTTAACATTCATGCCAGCACAGTGCATCCACTCGGTCTTTAACATTTAACTCCAATTCTTTCAGTGAAACAGGACCAAAAGGTGTTTCAGTGAGATCTCAGCTCAACAGTCTTGGGTTTTGTGACTGTGAAAGAATGTTTGATGTCCTCAAATCTAAAATGTGAGTTCTGTTGTAGGGTAGACTCTTTTTTTAATGTCATGGTATATCTATCAATACGCTGTAAAATGAAAAGATCCGCACTGAGGACTGTAATTATTTGGACATTATTTTGTTTTGGCTCTGTTCCAATTTTGGATGCAAACGACAGCCTGACACCTGAGGGCAGCCTGCCAGTTTCATTTTGAGGGCATTTGTAGAGAGCTCTGTCATGAATGCAGGTTTACTCAAAGCTATTCTGACAGCTAAGAGCTTTGTTTACTTACTTTAACGCAGATCATGGTGCCTGCAGCAAGTGTGATTAAGACCTGCTTGGAGTCATAGCAAAACTTGTAGATACACTGTCAAATGAGGGAAAATTAAGAACAGCTGTCAGTTCTTTTTCTTTAGAGATTCACACAATATGACTGCAAGTCCTCTCAGCTGCAGATGCAAGCCCCCTCAAACGCAGTGTTACTGTGATGTAACACATTCAAAAATAATACTGAGGACAATGTCCAAATAGTTAAGACTCCCTGTAAATGTTTTTTTTTTTTTTGTGTCAAATATAAATGAATGTCATGCCTAAGAGGAGAAACCACATAATTTAGCCCAGAACAAGCATTATATGTGGCCAGTGTTTTGTTCACACTGAAAGACAGACACTATATAACCACATTTAAATATTAGCAAACACTGCAAGCAACTATGGAGGAAATGGTTCTACTGCATGTAAACTGAATACATCGTGTTTAAGGCATTTTAAAAAGGCACCATATGGCGTACAAAACCGTCAAGTCAATACTTCATTCACCAGCTTATTTTTGTTGGTAGAAAGGACTGTCAAAGCCACTGTCCTGCTGGTGTTGCCTCAGCTCCGAGAACAGAGCCTTTGAACAAATTCCCTGTTGATTCTCGCCTTCAGAGCCGGGGGTGGGCTCTCTGTGTGTGCTCATCTTTGTGCTGGGAAAGTTTAAGGCCATGTTGGGACGTGGCATCTTGGCGATTTCATTGTAAACCGTTATGTCAGTGAAGTCTGTGGCGAAGCTGCCAAACTCTCCCGGGTCAGTGGGTGATGCAGCGTGCAGAGAAAACGGCTTCACCGGTTCAACTTTCCTTCCTGAGTAGGAAAGTGTTGGGATTTGGAAGCCTGCATATGAGTCATCACTTACGATGCTCCAGTTGCTTTGTCTCTCATCTCTGACAGGAGTGTCCTGAATGAGGAGGGGTTTACTCTGTCGCTCTGAATCGAGGTGATCGCCTGCTTTACCAGCGTTTCCTCCCTGAAGGTACAGATCCCTACTCTTACTCCTCAGAGATGAACTGGCAAAACCCACCTGGGACATAGACATCACCTGCCGAGAAGGTTTGTAAGAGGGGAGATGTGCTTGGCCTTTCAACCCTGCTTCCTTTGAGGTCTGGTCCTTCCCAGACAGAGGAGTGTCCAGGGGGGCAGCTTTACTCAAAGGTTTAGTCCTCACTTGTAAGGGTGCTTGAATGTCTGAGTCAACGTCAGTCTGATTCCTGTGGGTTCTCTCCTCTGATTGGATCTCAGAAACCTGAATAACTGCAGATGGCTTCCTGCTGACACTTGCTTTTCTGCCTGGAGTGTTGCCAGTGGTGGACCCAGCTGCCGATGAACCTGTCAATAGAGAACACCAATCAACCAAACATGGGGAAAAGACTTGACAGATCAGATTTTCCATATTTTATCAGTTCTGTACAAAAAGTCTCACCTGGTAAGCTGTGGCTCTTTACAGATTTCCTTTTGAGAGGTGTCTCTAGCACTTTGGCCATGGCCGCAAGCTTCCCAGCAGCATTCATGATTTTTTTTTCAGCCCTGCAAAGACAAGGAAGTCAGTGCCTTCAGACTTGAAAACTATGACGAAACAAGAACACAAGTTAAGAACAATGATGGCTCCTTGCCCTGTAGCCTGTCCTCCGTCCTCCAGTAACTCCTGCAGACAGGTCAGATAGTAGTGCCGCATCTTCCTGGCAGTGTCTTGCCTCTCCCTCTGCACCTCTGAGCGGATCATCTCTGCTGCTCGCTCTTTACTCTCCTGCAGGTACCGCAGCATGTCTCCTGATGTACGAAAACAGTCAGCTCACACAGACAGGAATCCAGCAGCAATTATTCACATAATTTAACACCAGTTTAACAGAGGTACAGCAGCTTTAAGAAGCCAACAGGTTGGCTGACCAATTTAGCAATAACCATTGTTGACTGAACTGATGGATCGAATTCTTTTAGATTACATTAATTATTAACCAGAATCAATGTCACTTGTGGTACTTTGGACGAGCACTTGTATGAATTAAATCAAATAAAATAAAATAAATAAATTTCAAATTGTAGTGGAAGAATGGTGATGTTTTGCTGAATTAGGTCCCTAGCTCATCCACAAGGCTCAACAGTAATTCCTGCCATCCTAAACATATTGTATGTAATCTGAACATCATTGCTACTGACCTCTGATCTTTTCTACAGTCATCAAGTATTGTTGTTTCATCTCCTCAAGGGCTCGCTGAAGGTTTTGCTGGTTTTCAGAACCCCTGTAAGGAAGGTGAATGAATCTGTTGGCATCTGTTTATTGCAATGCAGTACTTATTCTGCTGTGTAGGACAAGAGATACTTATTGTACAACACAAAAATCACATTAATCTTCTGGCTTAAAACAGGAAAATCTACCTAAACATAACCAGATAACACAACTAGATAACTTCACTGTTGGCTGATTCAGAGAATATTGCAAGAACATTCCAACTGTATGAACTTCTACTGAGGCTGTTAAAAAAATTACTTCACCTATGAAACAAACATTGCTATGGCCTAAATTTCCTACAGACTACTGTATCTACTCTATTTTATAGTGCATTCATTCCAGGGGGCACACTACATTGTGATCTATTTCCTTCAGTACCTGTAAAGACATTTTTTGGTTCTGAATACAAAATCAAAAGTGTAAATCAGAAATTGCAGTTCTAACACCTAAAGCCTAAGCACTGTTTGGGTTCAGTTTGTCCCTTTAAAGTACTAATTCCACTACAAGGACAAACCCAAACTTTTTAAAGGATTCAAACACATTTAAAACATTTGTACATTTAACAGTTTTATAGGATCTCAGCTGATTTATGAGAGGTAAATGCCCTCAATCAAAGTCAGCATTGGGGCAACAGTCTTTTAAGGGTGGCCTGTATTGAGGGAATTACTGATGAAAAAACAAACACACACCCTGAGGATTCTTTGGATCTCCTCACTTCCTCCAGCTGGAGCAGATGGTCCTCCTTCACCTGTCGTAAGCTGCCTTCATGCTCAGCTTCAACAAACAAGAGAGGTGTATCCCATCAACATGAATCCACAGAGGAAGCAGGTCAAATAACAGTTTAAATACCAGTTTAAGACACATTCATTTGTATGTGTAATTTACCTGTAAGCTGTTGCATGGCAGCCTTGTGCTGTCGGACCGTCTGCTGCAGTTGGCGGCAGGCTTTCTCCAAGTGTCTTTGCAGGTCCTGGTTCTTCTTCTGCAGCTTGCCTAAAGCCTCTGCACACTGCTTTCCACAGCGAGCCTGCTCCGTCGTCCTGGGCACACAGCCTGAAAAACACGGGATGATAAAAATACATAAATTGGTAGCAGGCACTGTACCACATTTTAAATCAAATATGGTAATCCTACATGTCATATGCAATGATTAGACAAGAGACCATAAGAGAAACAGAGGTGAAATCCATGACATTACTTTGTATTTTGGCGATTTCTCTCTCATGGTGTTCCTGGGTTTCTTTCAGCACACGACTCAGCCTTTCCTCACTTATCTATGGAGTCAAAACCCCCAAAGGGGAGAGCAAGTCACAAATATTACACACACACAGAAAAACATAAATATGACATATTTAGACAAATCAGTTACACCCTGACACGTTTTAGTGTTGCAATTTAAGGTCCAATCTGAATGTTCACCCTAAGACATGAGCCCTAACAGACTTTCAGTAACATCACTTGTGTAACCAGTGTGAATGGCGAATGAGTGTGAGAATTTAAGGGATTAAAGGGCCATAAATATGAGGAACGTGGGACAACATACCATGACATCACAATACCTTGACAATGATACCACTTTTGCCACTCTGCTTCTTAATATAATCATTACATTTTTTTTATCCTTGAAACTTATTCCCTTTAACATAATTGTGTTCAAAGTGTAGGTCAAGTATCAAGTCCTTGGTAAAATCTCAATAAACCTGAAGGTCTTGTTTCCAATGCAAAACAATTATAGAACCTTTTAAATGTAATGAAATTCTATGCTCTGAAGATATTTTGTATGGGTGATTAAATATCTATTTTAATATAATAACTGCGTTACCAATAGGATAACATGGCATACAAATAGTATGACCAGAACCAGAAAAGTAACACTTGCGTGAGGGAATTTGATTTGAGTTTTGCAGGAATTTTACTGGCATCAAAATTATGGGAGAATGAATTCTATGATGCCTCTCTTCTCAAAAACAAATTTCAGCTGAAACAGCACAATTGTTGAATTCATTTAACTCTACAAGATTTCCTTAAATGAGGAATAAGATGATGATGTAGACTCAAACAACAACCAACAAATTTGATGCTTGTTCTTATCTTGCTTAAATGTTTTTTTTTTTGTTTTGCTTTTTTTGGCAGTTGAGTCTAAAGTGTCCTCATTTCAATGCAACATTGCAGCATAATTTTAATTAAAATTCTGAATTTGGCATTCAGGTGACTAATGGCGCAGAACCAGACTTGCTCACAAGGACAGTGATTGGTACCAAGACCAGTCTCAGCTTTAGAGAATAGTTACTCCAACAACAACTCACTTTCTTCCACTCCTTTTTGGCTTGGGATACCACTTTGGTTATTATATCTTTGCAGGATGACTGAATGATGTGTGTTAAAGTGCCCTCTGAGGTAGCCCCACTGGCCCTCTTTGATTCTTCAGTATTCTGCTGTCCTGTGTTTGGCTCCCTGAGAAGTTGTGCCTGCAGCTCTACCAGTCCATTCTGAAGCTCTGTTAGAAAATCCTCCCTGATCTGCCTTCTGTATGCCTGCTCCTTCTCCACCTGCTGGCCTCTCCACTCTTCCTCTCTGGCCTGCAGAGCCTGCTGCAGCTCAGCCTCCATCTGCAGCAGCAGCTCCTTCTTCTGGAGGTTGGCCTCCTCTCTGGCTTGTTGTAAAGCCTCATCTAGGTTTCTTTGCTGCTCTTGCAGCTTGGTGTTGTATGCCTGCTCACTGCGAACCTGGATGATGGCGATCTCCTGCTGTTTGTCTCGGGTCCAAGAGGCTCTAGCTCCAGCCAGCTCAGCTTTCAGCAGGGCAGCCTGCTCTGCTCTCACTTGCTCCAGCTGGCTCTGGAGAGCTGCCACCTGTTCTTGGAGCTCTTCTATCCTCTGGGCTCCAGACTGCTGCTCCTCCAGTTGGCTGCTGTGCCTCTCCTGCCACTGCTCCTCTGCCACCCTCAGGGCCTGAGACACCTGACGCAGTCAACATTGGGGAAAAACGGATGATCAGAAGATTAAAACTGATTAAAAGGTGGTCACACTAACTTTGAGTTGAAAGACAAAAGGTTGTGTTACCTGTTGTTCTAAAAGTTTCTCATGAAGCTCTTCCCATTTCTCCCTCTCTTTTTGGAGAGTGGCTTTGTACTCTGGTAGTGAGGTCAAATCCTCAAGCCAGCAGCTGTAGGCTCTGGTTACAGCACCTTCAACCTGTTATAATCCCATGTTTAAGTACGCTACTGCCCATGGCCATTTGAAATACCATAAATATAGATGAAATTATACAATTAACAGGAAAAAAACACACAAGATGAGCAACAAAAAATTAAAACAAATGTACTCATGGTACCATAAAATACTTTGCATAATATACATTTAAAAAAGCCCACTGACCTGTTTGGCCATGTCCTCAAGGTGTTTGTCGTGAAACTCTCTCTGGGCTTGTTTCCTGGCCTCCTCCACAGCTTTGCGTTTGACTTTGTCAGCTTCCAGCTGCAGCCGTTGCTTCTGGGCACTGAGCCTGGAGTCCAGCTCCTCAACAGTAATTATCACGCTGCCGGCCTTGCTCTCATCTGTCTGACAGGTTTCCTCAGCAGTCTCTGTGTGTTTAGTTCTCTTCGCCTCCTCCAGCCTCCTGACCCAGGTACTCTCCATCTGCACAAAAGCAAGAACGCATTTCAAATGTGACAGGAGAAATCACCATGAGGAAGCTGAAGGAAGCTGACACAGGAGGTGGGAAGTCCTACCTTTTGCAGCTCCTCCTGCCAAGCAGCCTTGGCTGAGGCTACCTGCTGTTGGATCTCTGTCTCCTTCTCTCTGGACCAGAGAGCTTTGAGCTTGATTACTGAGGCCTGATGCTGTGCCTCCAGTTCAGTCCTCAGCTTTTCCACAGCCACACTGCTCTCCTCTCTCATCTTTTGCTATGAGGGACAGCCAGTCAATAGTTTTTGTTAAACAGATGCAACTTCAACTCTATGAAAACAAGTTTCTTGAGAATGCAACATGCCACAGAAAACACAATCAGTAAGTGCATCAATGCAAGACAGCCAATGCTTTGAATACCATTTAAGTCTACACATATAAATAAATTACAACGCTAACTACTAGAATACAGGAAAAGGCTGACTTGACATTCTGTAGATTGCAGAATTTTCGCAAGAAATAAGCCCACCCTGTAGAAAAAATGCTCACTGAAAAAGTTCACTGTTAAAATATGAATATCATGAACTTGCCACTAGATGTCACTGACTAGTTTGACGTGGCGTGTATGATGGAGCGTTTGCTGGGGTCTGTCAGATTATGTCCAAATAAGGAAAGATCCCTGCAGCTGAAAGGGCATCATCATGTTAATAAGATTACCAACACTGGCTCTAAAGATGCAGATTAAATTAATAAAAATATTATTTCAACATGAGCATAAATAGTTGTTGGGGCTCTTATTTAAAAGGTGAACAATTTCTGTTATGGTTGTTATTTCTTTTTATAGCTGTATACACTGTATGATAAAGGCAATTTTCTAAGAAGCATATCTACAAAATTTACTATTTGACAAGCTCATTTAATTATATATTATTATACAGAATGTCTGCACTTTATCAACACTTTTGTAGATACTTTCACTATTTTCTACAGAATATATACTTAAATACTCACTGTACATAAAGTGGAATGTGCTTCCAGTTTTCTCATGCTCATTAAGGCAAAGGGTAAATATCCATCAAAAACAATCTATTCTGTATGATACAATCATCTTCACCCTGTGATAAAGGCTACTGAAAATAATGCTCACTCTCTTTTTATATGTAAAACTACCCCTGAATAACTGGATACCACAGACATTATGTGCACAATGCCAGTGCCAGTTTTTGTCAGTTTCGTATACATTTGGATCTGATGGAGGTGTGTATCATACCTCATTTTCTCTCATTAAAGCTTCCTCCCTCTCCCTGTGGTGTTGGCTTTCTTCAAGCAGGTCCTTCTCCTTGCAGACTGATATGTAACATTCTTGCACAGCCACCATCTTGTCATTGGCCTCAGACAGCTGGGTTCTGTGTAGAAAGTAGCAAGCACCGTAAATGACTGCAAAGACTCCCAGATAATTAAGATTCTCCTTGGCAAGTAGTAAGGGCTTACTGTAGCTGTTGGATCTGCTGCTGGTGCTGTGCAGTCAGCTGATCGATCTGAGCTTCATGCTGCAGTATGAGCTCTGTTCTGACCCGGTTCACCACGTCGTCCCTGTACTGCTGCTGAATACGCTCCGACCTCAACAGAGAGAGAAAATTTAAAGGAGGGGGTGCATAACAGTGACTGAGAAAAATATACTGAATGTAACCTTTCCTCTTCATGCCCTACCTCTCAGCAGCCTCCTGCTTCTCCTGGTCCAACTCTTGGATCATCTCCCTCATCTTGGTACACAGCTCCAAGTTGGCAGCCCTGACCTTCTCCTCACTCTGCTTCAGCTCCTTGTTCTTCTTTTCGAGGGACTGGAGTTGGATCAGAAAGGCACAAACATGAATGAAGAAACATAAAGAAAGAGACAATCCTTCATAATATATTTAAAAAACAAACAAACAATGCACCGTAAGAATGTCATTATAAAATGTAGATTCATCTGATTTGATGAGAAACTTAAACGAACCTGCACTTTCTCCTGTAAATGTTGTTTGTCTTGCTGCGCTTGTATCAAGTCTTTCTGAGATGCTCCATTCATGTCCAGATGATGGAACTGGCTAGTCCCTCTTACCTGTGGAACATAGGCATCCTACACTTATATTATCATTGTCTGCATCAGGTTATCATTTTATCTCTTACCTGCTGTTTGTGGACACTGATCCATTTGTATATGTACAAGTTTTTTTTTTTACACCTTTTTAGGTTATAAGGACCATACGAGTGATTTTGCATGTTTAGCCTAATCTTCAAAATGTACACATTTCTGCTAATCTTTTCCCAGATCAAGCAGTCATACTATGCAACTCCAGTCATTGTTCTCCATTCATTCCGCTACAATGCAAAAATTAACTTTCAGAGACTTAAAACCATAATAACACTGTTCACATTAGTTTTCCTAAAAGAAGCAGTACCCTTGTGTTTTAATGACTTGAAATTGGGTGGAGTGTAATGGTCTTTCTGCTGGAAAATAGCCCCTAGGGAAATATTTGCTTTACACAGTAAATTATCAGTTCTATGATTTATGAATCGCAACAACTTTGTTAACCGCAGAAGTAGAACATAATAAGTTGAGTGTTTTAACCAAAAATTCTAATATGAAAATCTAGGGATGTTGATTGATGTTGATGCTGTGAAATCTTTTCTACCCCTGTATGATTTACAAATTGGTTTGTTGTGATATAGAATGTGGGTAAATTGTAGTAAATAGGCCAAACATTAAAAATCACTGGTATGGTCCTGTACGACACTTTCATAAAAGTTTCATTGTCTGACCTGTATGATGTGCATTTCTTTTCTTTTTTTCAGTGTTTTAAACATTTAAATCAAGAAATCTAATGGACCAAACTACTCCAGCCTGAACAATTGTATAAAATGTATATGCTTTTTCACATCCTTTCCAGCACCGCAAAATTAAACTGGGGCCTGGTGATATAGGCTACAGTCCTCACCGAAGAGCTAAGCTGGGCTTCATCTAGCTGGGTCTGCAGCTCGCCCACACGGGCCTGAGAGTGCTGCAGCTCCTCCTGAAGGTGGCTGATCTTCTGCCTCTTCCCCTTCAGACTGGCCAGGCAGCGCTGCATCTCAGCCTTCAGCTCCTGTAGCACCTCGTCCTTGGACAACTTAGGGTCCGAAAGGTCAGCCAGCGCAGTACTGAAGTTGGGGCATTGCAAAGTAGAATGAATGAGGTACTATTTATATGCATATTAGTACAAAGAAAGGAGGTCACACACTGTACAAAGAGATGTGCAAGATGTATGATGGACTATCTTATGAGACATTCTGTATATAAATTCAGTATACATGAATACAACTTCCTTTAATTTGGATGTTGTGCAGTTATAATTCCCTTGACTGTCATATTGCAGCAGTGACAGTCCCACTGTGTACCTGTGAAGCTGGCCATTTTTCCAGTTCGCTCTCTTCAATCCTAAATCCATACAGGATTCAGACAGCTGGTTCTCCCAGTCACCATTCAGTTCTAACGCGATAACACCATGCTTCACAGCAGATTCGTAGATTGTGATCTGCTCCTTCAATTCTGACAGATCCTCCTAAAAATAAAATGTAAAACAAAACATAAAAAGCAATAATCTGATTTTAGGAAGCACTTTTTTTTTTTACAAATTGCATTTTTAGTGTAGTCCCATTCTGGGACGAAAAATAAAAATGCAAACCTGTAAAACTTTGTTCATATTTTCACTCAAGGCTTTGGCAGACTGAGCTTGCTGTAGTTTGATTTGCATCTGACTCATCTCCTGCACTGAACCTGTAGAGAAGTGCAACAGATAAGAAAGAGGTCATCTTGAATTGAGCAAAATGAAAAGTAAGCATGTGTGCAGATGTGTTGCTCATTCATGCTCTGTATCAAGTGATATCTAGTCAAGAAGGCAATATGTAGGAAAATGATGTGGTGGCATTTCACAAACAGACCCCATCACCCACCTGTTTGCAGCAGCTTGGCACACTGTTGTTGACTCTCCTCCAGACGCTGAGTGAGGGTGTTGATGACTCCAGCTCTCTCCAGTTGGTCTTCCTCTCTCTGGCGCTCAAGCTGCTTCAACTGCTCCCGTAACCTCTGGCTAATGTCAGTCTGGAAACGACAAAAACAACAGACACCTTGTTAACACAGCTTACCATTCACCCTTGGACAGTGCAACATATTTGTGTCCTTGAATTCATAATATACTGGAATGTAGCACTGGGCATGTGGTAGCAGTGTTGTCTTCTCCTGGTTTTAAAGGCAATGTTACAGTAACGCAATTTTCTGAACCTATTAGACTCCTCTAGCTGTTCTATTATCTGCCTCTATGTGCTTGGTCATCATGTCTTCATTACCAACAATTTACAAACAATCAAAAATTTCTTGCATAATAACTAACGTACTAATAATTATCTGATCATTGTCCCTGCAATGCCGTCATAATATGATATTTGATTGTCCATATCACCCAGCCCAAGTAGACACCTTAATATCATTCCCAATAAGTTTGTCACATGCCAGTAACATGACTGACCTGTTCCTTCAGTGCCTGAGAGCTTGAGTCAAGCTTCTGCTTTTCTGCCAGTAGTACAGCCTCGTGCTGCTCCCTCATGACTGCAAGGTCTCGGTCATGCTGCTCCCGCACTCTGGACAGGGTGTCAGAGCGACACAGCTCCAACATCTGCTGCTTCATGCTGTCTACTGCAGCCTCTGCCACCCTCTGCTTCTTCATGTTCTGCAGGCAGGACAAAACTAATGTCTCCACTAAAAACAGAAACCTCTAAGAGTGCCTTAATTTTATGGGACTTCTCTCCTACCTAGACTCTAACTTCGAGCTGAAGGACTCTGCAGAAGTGATGCAACTTGTCCCAAATTCACTTTAAACAACTTCAGGACAAAGTAGCAGTGTCACTAAATGCAAAACTTACCTCATGGTCCCTCTCATTCAGTGACTGCACCTGCTGCTCCAGTGACTTCACTTTGTTTTGCATTTGAACCTCTCTCTCCTTGGCCTCTTCAATCAATCGACTGGACTCCTTAAGACTTACTGCTAAGCCATCCTTTTCATCTATTGGCAATAAAAACATATTCTTGAAGGCTGCAGCACATGCAGTAAAAAAACAACAATATAATAGAACTGTCATGGAGTCTCCAAAGGGGTCTAGGGAAAACAAAATATATTTGGAATGGTTTTACAAATGTCAACCCGAAAATGATAGGCTGCATTAAAGATGTTGATGTTTTTTACTTAATTTTTTTCTGTCCCAGAACTTTGCATTTCAGCTTTTAACTGCAGGACAAGACAAAAGAGTAACCAGTTGTGATTGGTAGTCATATTAAATTGCGATCCAAAATCCCAAATTGCTATTAAAAAACAGTTGTATCACATTATTATTTTATCATATCATATATCATAATAAACTATATAACAATTCCTAGCACAAATTTTGCAAGTAAAAATTTTGAAAAACATACCTTTGACTATTGCAAATTGATGCTCAAGGTATCTCATATTGCGCCTTGAATCCTCTAGCTTTCGCTCCAACTCTTCTATTTGTCTCTGCTGAGCCTTGTTTAAAATCTGCAGCTGGGCAAGCTGCTCCCTCTCAGCAGTATCTGAAACACAGCAGAAGATACATTCTGTAAATATACCAAGCTGTATAAAGACAGTGATTTATAGCTATAACCGCAGGCAGTCAAGGAGGGGAGAGGGGTTAGAAAGTTACACTAATACCAAAGGACACTTTGATAGTAGTTGTTGAGAGAGAGAAAAGTCCATTTTTGTTCAATTTACCCACTTGGCCAGGTTTGCCCAGCCAGGTCAAGGACCGACTTTCAAATCACAAGCTCACTTTTCCAGCTATTATGTGATTTTCTTGTCACTGTACTCATTGTGCTATTAATCCAGCAACAAAATCAATACTGTAGGACTCACTCTGTGCCGAGTCAAGGAATTCTCTCTGCAGATGGTCAAAGTGTCGTTCTTGGTGAGCGTCCTGCGAGTTAAACATCGGAGGTTGGCAGGCAGGTTGGTGAGGGTTGTAGCTGGCCTTGTACTGATCCACCCTCCTGTCCCCTGATCCAGGACAGTCAAAATTCTGAGGGTCAAAACATGACAGGAATCTGAATATTTCAAAGAGAACTACAATTGTGTATAGGTTGTACCTACAGAACAACAGATCCAATAAAAGTCTCTTAACCAAGGTGAAATATAACTACAATGCATTTACATTGTCACGTAACAAGATATGGAATTACAGATTTACTCTCAGACATGAGTAACATTCAAAATTATGAGCCACCCAGTACTTAAAATGCACATTCTTAAAGTAACAATCTTGGACAGGTGTGTTTTTAGTCTCAAATGACAATAGGTTGAACCTAACATTCCAATCATTTGAAAATGCTTTCTGGTCTTGTCCTGGTTCCTGCACATTTGTCCTGCGTCTTACCTCTCTGTCATACAAGCAGCTGAACTGAGCTGGAAATCGCACATAAATCATGTTAAATCCAAAATGTTAAAATCCATTGCAATTCTGTACAAAGCTAAAGATTTCCTCTCTCAAAATGCATTAATCACTTTATATTACTCATTGATAGCTCCATATATGACATTGTATTGAGGTCTGGGGAAACACATATAAATCATATACTAATGCAGTATTTTTATTACAAAAGAGAGCCATAAGAATCATCAGTAAAAAAAAACCTTTCCATGAGCCAACCAACCCACTATTTATCTGCTTAAAAAGTCTGAAATTCTAGGACTTAGTTGATTACATTACAATACAAACCATGTACAAAGCTAAAAACAAACTTCTACCTCCACATGTCCAAAATCTGTTTAAAATGAGGGACACCAGATACAACTTGAGAGGAACCTTATTATTTGAAAAACCGAAGACTCGAAACAATGCAAAAAAATCACTGTGTATCTGTCAAAGGGGTGAACATCTGGAACAACTGTCCCGAAAATATTAAACTATGTTGTACACTAGTCAGACTTAAAAGACTTTATAAAAACAACATCATTTCTCGTTATAGTATGGAAAATTAAGTTTGCTAATTCTGTACTGTTATTTTCGGGTTCTGTGCTATGCGCTATTCTTTAATTTTGCGATGATTGGAAATTTAAGTTTACTGATACGATTCATTTCAAATTCTTGTGCTTTGCTCTTTTTGTATTTGTTGTGACCAGTGTAATTTTGTAAGGTAAAAGAGGAAGGTTTATATAAGCTTTGCTTCTACCTGCACCCTCTCGGTTACATAGTCTAACTGAGAAATCAGTCTTTGAAATGTACCAAAATAAACTCATTCATTCATTCATTCATTCAAATATGTAAGACAGATCACAGTGTGGATGTGTTACATGTGCTTTTGACTTCATCTGTTTTCACATATATGCACAAAGAAAAGAGGCCAAACTGACAGTATTTTATTGATTTAGAGGGGGTGAAGGAAAACACATTTTGGTCAGAGAGAGGGTCCCAGCTTTCTATTCCAGAGCCTTCTAAGGCCTTGTTCAGACTGCCAGCCCAAATCCGTTTTTTTGTTGTTGTTGTTGTTGTTTTGCATCCAGATTAATTTTAGAGTCTGGACAGAAAAAAAAAACACACTCGCCACATTTTGAGGCGGTTTGACATGCAGTTGGATTCAAGTCAGGTTTCTGATGATGATGATGATGCATTTATTTGTCCCCTTGGGGAAATTGATTTGCAGCAGAAAACTCTCATGACATTTCAATACACAAAACAACAACTAAATACATAAACATCCACACATCAATACACACAAGCACACCAGCTATACATTTGAAAAAAGAAATAAATAAATGTTTGTAAACACTTGCTAAAACACTTGGGCCAGACCAGCCGGACACCCTATTACCTGACTGTGTTTAGGAATCTGATGGCTTGTGGAATAAAAGAATGTTTGGACCGGTTTTTCATAAACAGGTCCACCGGCTGTTGTTACAATCTTCCTTGTAGCATTTTTTCTGAGCCTCAGAACTTCCCACTTGACTTTGTTGTCAAGCACAACCCCAGGGTATTTGGACTCGGTAACAGACTGAATCGGCTCTCTTTATGAGGGTGGGCTAAGATGAGCTGCACTTCCTAAAATCGACAGCCATCGTCTTTGTTTTTTGAGGTGTTGAGGATGAGGTTCGCCCCCTCACACCATTTAAGAAAATAGTCCAAGACAGGGCCACGCTCCTCCTCTCCATCATGGAGGAGGCTCACCAATGCTGTGTCATCAGCATACTTAATAAAGTGCCTTCCGACATCTTGTGTACGTTTCTCCAGCTTCTACATTAGAAAGCCGCATCATCAGCATACGTAGGTACTGATGCCTATCCGGTGTTACCACAGCAAGCCGTGCAGATAGGTCAGTGATGTCTGGATGCACCGATCCGATCTGATCACTTGCGAATAACAGTTTGGACAGTCTGTCTTAAAAATCTGATTGGAGAAACAAATCCAAACCCTGAACTGAATCCTGTCAGATGTCCTGAATCCTGTACCTTCATGAACCCCAGAGGAGGAACCGCGCTGATGCTGGTGACCTGAAATTCAGATCAAGTGGAATCAAGGCCGGAAGGATGGACCCTTTTTTCCACATCTGAGTTTTCAGAGTTTGGATGAAACACAGAGCGGTGTGTGTGTGAGTGTGTGTGTGTGTGTGTGTGTGTGTGTGTGTGTATAGACTGTAGCCAGCTTTTAAATATTAATCTCAAGGTCAAAGGGAGGGAGCTTTTTGATATTCATGCAGGGT
>OMLB01064335.1:4374-18704 GCA_900302555.1 Myripristis jacobus | reverse complement strand
CCCAGTTTGATCCCCGGCTCCTCCAGAGTGTGTCGAAGTGTCCTTGAGCAAGATACTGAACCCCTCACCGCTCCTGATGGACAGCTAGGCACCTTGCATGGCAGCTCTGCCATCAGTGGGTGAATGTGAGGCAAACACTGTAAACTTTGAGTGGTCAGTAGACTAGAAAAGTGCAACAGAAATGCAGTCCATTTACATTTTGATCAGCTAAAAAGTACATGTACATTACCTACCAGATGATGGTTGAATCCATATTGATTCGGTATAGTAACATTGTTTCAATGTATAATCAACCAAAATTTCAATGTAGATTCCCATTTAGATGATGTTTGAAGCAACATAGATTCAGTGTCAGTTGTGGTTGAAAATCCAACATTGATTCAATGTAAAACCTAGGGAACACTTTCTGTATAATTTCAATGTTGGGTTTCAACATGGATTCAATATTTCTGCCTGACCACATTTCAACATTGTTTCAATCACATTTTGCTATCTGGGTCCTGATCTCCTCAGGCAGCCTGGATTTTGGATTTTCAGGCTGGATTTTGTAACAATTAAAAATCTCCTGCCTCAAGGATCTCAAGCTTTGGCTTGTAGAGGACTAAAAGATGTGGCTTTGTGGCAGACCAACAAGAGTCTTAATGATGATCAACAAAATCTTGAAATCAGTTCTAGCCCATGTAGTCAGGTGGGGACCCATGGTAAAGTGGGGACCCATGGTAACATGTTATATGGACTGTTCAACTTAATCAACTTTTAACCATCTTAATATGATTGACTGATGATGATTGATTGACTGACAACTTTATTTATCCCCATCATAGACTTACAATGAAGCAAGACCTAGCATCAAAAATAACCAACCATTCACTTGAACAGAATCTGCTCACCAAGCGCACCGAGTCCAATATGGGGCTCTTTTACTTCCTGCTCATGATGACTTGCGGAAATGCTCATGGTGATTTTTGTCTTACACATGAATTGTTAACTCCTATATCCCCCACATGAATGAACCCTGGTGCTGTGTTTGTGGTTCTCTGCTCGCCTCTGCGGGTTTGTGACAAATCTGCCTTACTCACCTTGTTTGGTTAAGTGATATCATGGGGGGTCAGATGTGGATACACCATAGACTCATATGTTAAGACTCTGCCATAAAAATTCTATTTCAAGACTAGTGTTGAATGAAATGACATAGAGAGGGGAGTGCGGTCATAATTTCAAAGCCCGTATTAAAAGGTTTACAAACCATGCTTCATAATCTGTGCCCTCGAATGACCAATCCATGCCCACACATTTGTAAACCATGCCTGCGAATTATGAATCTGTGCCCACAGATTTGTAAACTGAAAACCAGGCATGGTTTTGAAGTCCCTGGGCATGGATTCATAAGCCGAGGGTACTGTGTACAAATCCGTCAGCATGGATATGTAATTTGAGGGCACAGATTGTGAATCAAACTGATAAAAAGGTGATGGAACGGACACCCACTTCTGTGGGAAGTGATTGTTTTGCCGCTTATCTCAAAGCAGGAGGCAAACAAAGCTGGAAATACATTTCCTCATATAAAAGTTATTCATCTACAATGTTGGAAGAGCCCAGAGCCAATGCATTCCCACAAGTGCTGGCTGCGTTCTCCAGACCATATTTCCTTCTCCTCTGAGACCATCGGGAACAGCCTGTGATTTGTGGATAAAGCATATGCCTTTGCTGTGCTGTCCTCAACAGCTGCCACCTGTTGCGAGCTCCACTGCTATGGTTCACGTTCAAGTTTATCTAAGAGACCTTAATCATTCCTACAGTCTCAAAGGGCTAAATATGCTTCTAGTTTATATCTAACAAAAAGACACCCCCTGTCCTAAGGCCTTATAGCAGGCAAGTAAAAACTCACCAAAAAAAAAAACTCAGAAGCCAAAAAAGGGAGACTGTTTTGCTAAAAAAAGAGCATGCAAAACAGGGACATTTTCTTGATTCCAATATCTTTTTCATAGGTACTGTCTCTGGTGCTGATAGCCATGTTGCTTTTCATGACATGTGCCACACAGCTCTCCCAGCTGCAGGTTATCAGCAACAATACCTGTTAAACTGAGAAATTGCACTAATGCAAAATTTTGTAGCCCTGGCGGTAATTTGTGGCATTCTTACCAAATAAATTCCTGAGGGTTTAAAAAAGTTTGTGCTGTGGAGCTGTTGAGTAAAACACAAACAGGAATGTTATTACTCCTGCCTGATACTTTGGAGAGTTTTCCTCAAATTAAAATGTTCAGTGTTTTCAGCCAGCATTCGACTGTCAAATAAATTCTCTGTCTACTTCCCAGAAGACCGAAGCGCTGGCCCTCTGTGCTGAGGTGGAACTCTCAGGCAATGTTAGCCTGAGGCTTCAACTTCAGCCTTAGTAGATTGTGGATATTAGCTGCCAGTGAATATTTATCTCTGCCACAGCGGGTAGTCAAGTCTCAGATGCCTGTTACTACAACATTCCTGTATGAATTATGGTTTCCCGTTGTGACTTTCATAAAATATAAACGAAGGAACAGACTGAATGCAACTTGCTCTCCACACAGATTCCTCATCCATCCCACCATGGTGTGATCTGATCATCTCTCAGAAGCAGGCTCAAGTTTCACACTAACTGAGGGTAAGCAGAGATCTACATCTAATTCAAACACTGCAGCAGAGACCGAGATATTCACTTAAGTGCAGAGCTCCCACACTATTTTGCATATGTATGTCTTTATTTGGGTGCTGAAATTTTTGGCACATTCCAATGAGGGGGATGAGTTTTAAAAAGTTGGGAACCTCTGGTTCCAACACAATGTTAAAAGCATGGATCCCCTTTTCATGGTCAGCAAAGACTAAAAGACTAAGAAACTTCTTTCACATGTTCATCAAGGCTGAAATTTGTATCAAATGTCATTCAAATGTCACACAAGATTTCTAGCACCATGCTTCATATTAACCTAAGGCATCACCAAGGTGAAGTTGCAGCTGATTTCCTGTGAATGGGAAGGCCAAATAAAGTAGTTATTATTATTAATCTGAAGGAAATGTTAGGACTTCCAATATTTATATGAATAAGGCAGTGTTTGACTTGGGCTAAGGTGGTGTGATTGATTTTTATGGGAAATACAGTTGTATCATCTGCACATAGCAGAATACAGTGTGCTTGCAAATTGTATGACCCAAAGGAAGCATATTGGTAAAAAAAAAAAAAAAAAAAAAAAAAAAAAGGAGCTTAAACTGAACCCTGGGGAATACCAATCATATTAGTTCCTCCTGACCAATGAAAGACCATAAAGTGTGAACAGAACCATTTGATTGGTGGCCGTGGTGCTTATGTCACACGGTAGCTATTTTGGTGTGAATATTGTTTGCTGTGGATTGTCATACAGTTGCTGCGATTATGATTTGCTGGGCTTGTTTACCTTGTATTTGGATTTGTTGTTTGCTGTGGTCTTACTTTATGCTTGGATTATTATTTTTCCATGTTTGTTGCCACGATGGACTACTTGCTACTTTAAGACCTCCCCTGATCTGCCTGAACACCAAGGACCTGCAGAAGTGGCTTACTGAATGCCAAACTGACAGCAGCAGTGAATGATTTGAACCATGCAAACAAAAGACTGGTCAACTCCATAAACAGCCTTTGCTTTGAAGACACCAGTCAAGGAGGTTGCCCTGAGGCATAAGTGTGTTGATGGAGGATACGCTGTCTGCATCAGTACACAGAGCACATGCTGGCTGTGGGTCCAGGCCGAAGTGGCTGGGAATAGCTAGTCAATAGCTAGGTCATTTTAGCATTCTTGCTATCTTGGTGTAGTTGTTTTTAACTGCTTAGGAGACAGTGTACTTGCCAGTCTCTGTGTTTTAGGGCCTGCGTGGACAGACCTCCAAGATAATGCTGGGTATAGGGTATATGGATATGTTATAAATAGATCATTGCTGACTTCAGGAGGAACAGTTGTGGACTTCAACAAGAAAAGTTTTGGCACTATCAAGGTCTCTAAAACTAAAAATAAATATATGTAAAATAAAAATATGTAATGGGCTATGAATATAGCCCATTTTTCATATTTTTTGTAAAATAACAAAGGAACTCCTCATAGACCTCATGGCTGGAGTGGTTTTACAGAAGCTTTAGCAACTCAAATTTGGTACAATAACATGGATGGGAAACAACTTCGAAAATGGGTTTTATAGTAGCCTCAAAGTACCTTAGCCTCAAATAAACATATTTTTGAGGCTAGAAGCACAAGCATCTATTGTTTCCACACCATTCAGTATAAAGCACGAAAACAGTAAAAGACCAGGTAAATGGCCCCTTGCAGGATGTTGGGCCCTCAACAGCCTGAAAGAGGTTAAAGGACTCAAAAGTGAGTGTGTGCAAAGAGCAGCAAACAACAGGATATTAAAACCGCCATGAATACATCCCGTTTATATAGGAAGGTCACCTCCAGGGGGCGACATAGAGCACTGAAACTGGACCAAACAGAATCAAATGAATAGCAGTGAGTGTGGCTCTTTCAATCCGCTGAATGTTTTATTATTATTATTATTATTAATAATAATAATATTATTATTGTTGTTTGTTGATGAAAATAACTAAGTGTTGGTTAAAAAGATCAATTTCTATGTGCTTAGATGAATAAAATCTGAAACCACTTAAGACAGTATTTTTTTTCCTCCTCTCCTTATGTAACCAGTCAACACCATATGGGCTTAATGTTAGTGGAAATGTCCTGGAATTGTTATAATTTTAAAACCACAGATTTCATGTCAGCCAATAATTGTGTTCATTATAAATATTGGGCCGTGTAACAAGGACGGACAGTTACTGGTAAATATTTGGAAGCAAATGCAGTGATCATTTTACATCATTTTGCCCCATTGACCAACGTGTCTCTGATGGCCAAAAGACTGAGACTGTGGTTCAGCTTCCTCTGTCTCTATTGGCCTTGAGTGCATGGTCATATTGATGCTTTAAAATGACAGGTGTTAATAAAGTTTTTCTGTAAAAGTTGCTATTCATTCTTAGGTGTGTGTACTTAATGATACAGGGAGTCTAACCCTCTGACCTGACTTTAAAAGCAGTTGATTCAGTTCAAAGTCATGTATTACATTGAGATTAACAAAATGTGTCCTATTGCCTTTGATATTTGTGATAGATTTAACTTCAGAAGGCACTCTGTTTTCCGGTTTTGTTCTAAAATTGTCCCTTTTGGCATGATATCTTTACCTGGTATGTTTCTATAAAATGTAGGATTTACAGATTGAACCAGATGCACTAGACTAATTGCCTCGTATGGTTGCTTTTAGGGGATTTCTTTCAACCAAAAGCCCCTTTACTGGCTGGGTATATCCACACAGTTTGTTGTGTATTTGTTTTTGCAGTTACCACGGTTGCAGTTGTTTTTGTTTTTTTGTTTTTTTAATCATCATTTGCAAACAATCAGTGGATATGTTATCAGCTACCCTTATTTTTTTATATACAGGTAGTGTTCATACTGATTTTAAACAATTTGATGGTATTTCCAATCTTTGCTAAACAACAGATTTTTACAAATAAAATGCAAAAATAAAAGGCAGGTCCCTAATAGACTGTCCCAGATGTAAGCTGGTTGAACTCGATGACTGAAGCAAATGAAATCCCAGGCTATTAACTGCAGTTTTAACCCTCCTATTATGTTTGGGGTCAATTTGACCCCAGCCAATGTTTAACATCTCTAAATGAATGATTAACAGCATTTTTTTTGCTTAATATTTAATGAGTGTTCCTAATGTAATGGGCACTACCGGGTAAAGATGAAATTGACATGATATGTTTTCAATGTCCTGTTCACACTTTGTAACGCATTGGTTATAAATAACAAAAATCTGTACTTAGAAATAATATAAAGCCATTAAAACACCAAAAATTAATATTTCTTTCCAATTTCAGATCAATCAGTGAGATTTTATGGTGATTTGCATATTTTTCCATTGTTGTGTAATAGGAATACTGGATGTATAAGTGGGGGTGGGGGGGTGTATGTTTTATTTAAAGGGCTATTTAGCTATTATCAACAAAGAAACAAAGTACCTGACACATTAACTTTGATAACAATTTTAGTTATAATAATTTTGTGGAAGTTTAAACTGCAGGGGTCAAATTGACCTCAAACATAACAGATGTTCAAAAATGTGAACATAACAGGAGGGTTAAGGCTGATTCCCGTAATTTGATGTGACTCTTAGGTGATCCGAGCCCTGGACCCCAAGCTGAACCCAGCCACCGCTGAGATCCAGGCCCTGAAGAACCAGCTGTCAGACCGGGACAAACGCATTCTCAGCCTGGAAGTAAATAAGGATGCTTTTGACTTTTTCATGTCCACTGTCCACACTATGGGTTTGTCAAACCAGTAGGGAATACAAATATTTTTTTAGAGGACTATTTCTCAAATGCAACTGATTTTCTGGCTTGTTTCACTTTTTCTTGTAGCGTGAATGTGAGCAGGCCAAGCTGAGAGAGTATGAGGAGAAGCTGATTGTTACAGCATGGTATAACAAGGTAAGACGGGATCCTCTAAAAAAATTAACTTTGGTTTTTACTTTGTGTTTCATGAAATAGTTAACATTTTATTGTACCTACGAGATTTCAAGAAAGTATAATAATTGGCAAACAGGAGTAACAAATGGACTCCTTTTCTTCCTCCTCAGAGCTTGAACTTTCAGAAGTTGGCCATTGAATCTCGTCTCGGAGGTCGCGCCTCCTCCCTAGTTCCCCCTGGCCAGTCCTTCCTGGCGCAGCAGCGACAAGTCACAAACGCCACACGCCGGGCGCTTTCCATCAGCATGCCTGCCACCACCACCAAGTAGTCCACCACCGCCACTCCAGACTCCACAGAACACAGAGTTGACCGTCTCACCTCCTTCAGTAAGGGAAAATTGTAAAATCTAACCCAAGAAAAGGTAACCGTAGTCCCTTCATTGCCTCCCATAAAGAAGCACTCAAGTGACCTTAAACGCATCAGCTCTCAGCACTTGTTTAGGGGTCAAGGATGAGCTGACCTGGATCAATGAGCACTTATCAGATACATCCTATCAGTCACCCTCTGGAGTTTATAGCATACTGTCCTGCAATACATCGGCTATAGGCTGACCTTACATTGAGCAGTAACCCACAACCTGTGTTCACCTCACTAGCTAAAGCAGCACTCAGTGTCCTGACAATCAATATACAGTTTATGTTATTTTATATTTGAGCTCCCTGTGTTAGCTTAGCCTGCTGCACACTAGGTTGAATACTCTATAATCAGTTTGCCTTGGTTCTCTTATTTCCTGTCATGCTGTATCCTTGGTCAGGAATGAGGGAAATGTACATGAATGCTTAACAATATTCTTCAAAATCGGAGCCTACAATGTGAATGTTTAAAAAGGTTACTTGAACACTAATGCCATTGAAATATCATTTCGGACGGTTTTTAATGTATGTACAATCATCACACTATGCAGCGAAGGGGATGCCAACATTGTCATCCAGCAGACTAAGGAATGACCCACACACTTTGGACACTTTCCCCCCAAATAAATGCTAATAGGCTATGGGACGGCTGTATTTGGTGCTGGCCACCAGCGGCTGTTCAGCAACAAAAATCAGTGCATTACAATTTATTTGTTTTTGTTTTTTACTAAAATGGAGCGAGCCCATCCTACGAAGCTGTGAATATGCTGAAGAAGTCATATTAACTAACAAACCTCTGGGGTGCTGCAACAGCAAATATTAAATCAAATAACAAATTCAGGACTAGGACTATTTTATCATTTATATTCAATATGCTAGACTGTGATTTGACTTGTCTACTGGCGCCATGCTAAAATGAAAACTTTTAGACCTTTGTATTTTCTGAATATTTGAACCTTAGTGAGCAATCAACAGGATAATCTATGAAGCTGTTACAGCTTGACTATAAATGTGATTTTAACACCAGCTTTCAAAATTTAAGAACCAGGTTAAAGCATCCACCAAGTAAAAATGATAATTTTGTCATTTTAATAACTTGATATTAGATAATCATGGATGTTTATTTTTTTTTTTAAGGCTATAGTTAATCTTTGCTCTCAGTTATAATCTGACATACATATTCACGGTGCTGAATGTAATCAGTATAGATTGTCTGCTCATATTGTCCTTGGGGCATGAAGCAGCCAAGTATCCTACCTTATTGTCTAGTGCAACTTCAGAGTGGAGAGTGCTTTAGAAAAGCAGTCCTTCGAAACTGTAAGTAATTGGCCATCAAGCTGTATGGTGAGTAAGTTAAAGTACTGTAGCTGCAGAAGATGAAATGGCTTATGATTGCTTTGCCATTTTATATGTTTGCAACAACACTGGAAAGGTAGTCTGTTGTGACAGTTTTGCCATTTTGTTATCTATCGATCATATTAAGGCTCTTATATTTTTCTTTGCAGTGGATGATTCTTGTAACTCGCTGACTTATGAGCAGTGCTGTTTATATAAGTAAGAAGTATGATCAAACGCAGCACAGCTAAGAACATACATGTTTAATGTTTATGTATAAGTGAAGAATGAATTATAAAAAAAAAAAAATGAAGTTAAGCAGTTTGAATTTTAAAGCTTTTGGTTTTCTTGTGGAAAAATAAAGAAATACATTCCTTTTTTAGAGATGTTTTTTTGCAGTCATCACCAACGGCCTCTGTATATGTATATGTATGTGTATTGTCTGTGAGTTTATGGAGCAGAGGAGGCGAGGGGGCAGACCCGGCTTGTGTCACTGAACAAATGCTGCTGTGTCATGTCTGTCCTTGGCATAACTGGGCCAGCTGGCTGTTAGGCAGTGGGCGATAGTTCAGCTGACACACTGACAGGTGAGCTGGGTAGACTTGTTTCATGAGCTGTTTGTTTAACTCTTACAACATTTGAACTTTAGAACAGAGCTTTGCTACTGCCTCTGTGTGGAGAGATTATATAACTAAGCTCAATGTTCAATGTCAGTGTGTATTCATCACACAGTAACACATAATACACTACTAACCATATTTGTGTTCTGGCCAGAGCCGTTTCTAGCTTGTAGCTTTGAGCCCGAGCACAGGCCTTGAGCACAATCTTTTCCGCATAGCACCCTGCCCCGTTCCAAGCACGAATGAATACACACCAAATCTGTATCATATTTCCTACTGTTTGATATCCATACTAATGTCTTGATGTACTAATAATGATAAAAAAAAATTATTAACAGTTATTTTTGATTGCTATCTATTAGGTAGTTATATATTCTAGATTCTATATTTTTTAGTTGTTATTAAACCCTGTATAATAAGTTTCACTGTAATTGCAGCAGTGACCAATATGTCAAGTAGGCCATATATAGGCCCTGACCTTAGCCATCAGGACTGGGGACCATTAACCTGTAGCACACCTGTCCTGACCTTAACCTCAATAGAGGGATTTTTAAAGTCCTCCAGGACTAAATCCTATGATAAACAGTGTGCATCATTTGTGGTAGCCTGCTCTGTGCCTCAAATATAACCTCGTCCCTGTAATAGGGAAAATAGAGGATTTTTTTTTTCTATTTTCTGTACTTAAGAAGAATTAATCCACATTGCCTGCTGGTCCAGACTGGCCACCAGGGAAACCAAAACCAATACACAAGTCAGATTTTTATTTTGGGGATACTGTTACTTTGAAAGAGTATTTCCTGGGTGAGCTGGGAGACCAATAAGTGACAGTTTCTGTCATAACAGGGAGTGATCAGCTGTATCAAAAGATCAACAAAAGAACTGAACCAGATGACTGTAGAGCCGACTGGGATGACAAGATGGTGGGGAACTCTTTCAAAATGTCATTTAGATATTTTCCAGATCTAAATATTCATTGTACCATAACTTTAACCTTTAAGGACAAAATTAGCCTTGGTGTGTGCATGAGGTGGGTGGGGTTTAGCCGTCTGCAGTTGGTGCTTCATAATAGACTCACCCTTAATGACATTTGCCCAAAAGGAATATACAGGTGAGACATAACAAACAAATGATTTTCACAACGGCTCCATTAGTTTATCAGAGTTTATACCCTGTACTATGTGTGGCAGTAACACTCGTACAATAATGCAGTACATAAGACTCACGCCACCAAGTCTAATTCCTGGTCAATTTTGGACGTGGTGATTGAGGCAATTCTGAATCACCAGGTAACCAGTCACAGCAACCAGGAGGAAAATTATGCTGATAAAGACATTCATTTATTGAACTATTTACATGACGTTTTGCTGGATAAGGGTCATGCCTAAGGTGAAAACTAGGTCAAGGGTATGGCCATCCTTTACATGTTGTAAAAGATTAAGAGACTCAGTTACACTAAGAAAATCACTTGCTGGGACATTTGTTGAGTCATCTACATGGAAATTCAAATCACCAACTATAGTCTCTTGACAACCACAGCAGCAATAAAAATCAGAGACCTAAGATAAAAAGTTACTCTCTGATTTTGGTGGACGGTAAATGACAATGCAACACCACAGCTGATATGAAGTACATTTGAAGCCTAAAAGCTGGTAATTTGTTTTTAACAGTAAAACCACAGCTAGGCCACCATCACAACCACTTGGCCTAGGGGAGTTAAAATAGCTAAAATTTGGGGGGGTGGACATAGCTCCAAAAGTTGACTATATTCTCCTTTTAGGAAAAATGAGAGTATGCTCAGCGAGGTTTGGCATAAATCTTGAAGGGGTGTGGCGTGCGTGTGGTTCCAATGATTCCCTCTGTCCTCAGCTCTACTCCGTCCAGTGTGGAGAAACACAACTTCTGCAACAACGTGACGAAAAACAAGAACAGCTCCATTCTGGCCAGGCCCTCTCCCAGGCACGCACGCTTTCCTGAGGAAAACAAATGTGGATGATTGGTTTTGGAGTTGGTTCAGTATCAAATCAAAATTCTCAGTTCAAAGCCAGTCAACTGTACCTGCAGAGAAAGGCAAGAATGCACCCCTCCTAACAAACTTGCCATCAGCATCTAGGAAGTGTCCGGGGTTGAAGGTGTCTGGAGTCTCCCATTCAGTCTTGTCAAACAGCACAGAGGTCAGGTTGGCCATCAGAGTGGTTCCCTACACACAACACAGGAAAACACACACACCTCTGTACTGACTCAGATGGCTTCAGTGGCTTAGGTGTACTTACAGCAAGGTATGTCTGGAAACACACAAGTTGATATAACACAGCAAGAAATTGCTTTTGGGAGCACTTTCCATTAAATACATAATAATAGCATACAGGGAGGAGAAACCAGCTGATTGAGTGCAGCTTGTTGACACAGTCCAGTCAACAGGCTGGAGTCTACACAGTAAAGAGATGGCTCATAGTCACACGGTCACTGCTGGAAAGATGACACAGGCAGTGTTGTTCATCATGTTATGTGACTACTCTGCCCATGCATGTATCTTAATAACCAATGACTCAACAATTGTTATATATGCCATTTGAAATGTTCCTCTGTCTATTAGAGGATCATTTTTGGAGTCACTTTAATCTTAAACCAAAAGCAATAATACAAAAAACTGAATTTTGCACACACAAAAATATATTTGGTATAAAGTAACCCTGAGTATGCTGATAGGTAAAATACTGGCAGCAGCAACACATACTGGCTGATGTTCTCCTGATGTTTGTGTTTCAAATGGTAGACCTTTTTCACAGCAGACATTTTGACATGAAATAGCAGGTAAATTCAGGTGTTACTAATATTGATTAAGGTTCAGTTCCTTTTAAATGTAGCAGGGCCTTTCCAGCCACCATGAACAACACCAAGACCCTGGCTCTGTTAGATCTGAATGAAACAGAGTCTTCAGTAATACCTGGACATAAAAGATTACATGCTGTGTGTTTTTTTTCTTTTCAGGAAATTTGGATGCATGAACAGTCGCTGGGGTCTGTAAGCGCACCTTGGGTATGAAGTAACCTCCCAGTGTTGTGTCTCTGGTGGCAATCCTGAGTCCGTTGAGAGGGACGATGTTTCCCATCCTCTGGATCTCATGGATGACAGCGTCAGTGTAGGGCATGTTAGGTCTGTCGGCCATAGTGGGCTGGCGGGTCTGTCCAATCACTCTGTCGATCTCTCCCTGGACTTTTTCTAGATAGTCAAAGAGAAGTTACACTTAAACATGAGAATATTATCAGTGAGTTTGTTTGGCTTATAAGGATTTAGCTGTGATTCACGACTAAAGGTTAAAGTGGAAAGATCTTTGTCAGAAAATGCTTCTACTCAGACTAGTTCTCAGATCACTGTCTTCTGTGTGGAGCACGGCAGCCGAATGATAATAGTCATAATGTTTTAATATCTGTGTCTCAGAAGTGTGTGTGCTTGTAGGGATCTAGTGTCAGGCAGGGAACATATAACTGTATAACTGAATGTTTAATATCTCTCTATGTATGTGAGAGCAATTTTGTGTTGTGGCCTTTATTAATAGAACTTGTTAATCCATGAATGGTCACCACACACTAGTGAGAATTCCTTCAAGGCTATAGCCCTGTTGAAGTGTTACTGAAGACATTAATAACAGTTCCTTTCCGTTTCAGTGTACAAGAGCCTCTCCAGTGAGCCAGCATGCACAACACAAGGGCCCTGGGGCCACATTCTCTTGCTCTCATGGGCATTCATAGTTCATACCAATGTCCTTAATTTTCCAGCATATGAATTTCTCACAATAAGGCCTGAATTAATCATTGTTAATAAAGTTTAGCTTCCACAATGTTGAGACTAGGAGACTGAATTTAAATTTTTGTTTGTTAAAATAGGCCCGTTTGTCCATATTAACACTGTCTAACAGGTAGGAGAGAACTTGGTTTGCTATATTAGGTTACAGTACAAATCCATTGCATCACATCACTAAATCCATTCAATATTTGGTTTACTACAGTAAGTAAATACATGAAAAGGTTTAAACATTGGTTGCTGTTGTTTGGCCAAAACCTATAGTGTAACTACAGTTTGCTGGCTTGTTTTCCATGAGTCTATGTGGGTATACACCAAATAAAACTTTATAATAAATGTTAATAATGTAATCTGAATGATGTAAGAAAACCTATAAACACACTGAATTATATCTTAATTTCCAAAATTGGAGCCTTACTTTTTCATTGTAGGAATTTTAAGATGGATGAGGGGTTTTTCTTGGGAAGAAAAATAAGAAAGTTACAAAAACATAAGGAAGGTATCATTTTCCTTCTTTATTAAGAATAAAATGAAGGGGAAAAACGACACTTGACAAGATGTTTTTTCTCACAGTTTCATGAATTAGCTCTGTTAACCTATATGGAACGGACCCTTAATCAATATCATCAGTAACACTTAAGTTTACCTGCTATAGTTGTCAATTGGCTGTGAACAAACTCTAAATTTGTTGCATGAGGAGTGCAGCACCTCTGACCTTCAACTTGCCTTGTTTTCTCACATATTTTATGCTGTGTTATTCCCCCTCAGGCGTCATTAAAGTTTCATCTCTGAAAACTCACCCTGGATGTGTGGGTACTTGATGAGATAGATGAGGCCCCACTGCAGCGTCTTGGATGTGGTTTCAGTGCCAGCCAGGAACAGATCCAGACAGCACAGAACCAGGTTACCTCCATAAAACCCCACCGCACGGTTCCCCTCGAGCTGCAAGAAACAATGCATGGAGACATGAATGGGCAAACATATTCACTTAATAATCGATGTGGTCATTCCTGATTGACTGAGTCACACTCTAAGCTGTAAAATACCCCACAATCACACACCTGTGACCCTGTAACAGTTAATTAATAATTAAAATGTTAATGCGCTTCAAAATCCACCACTCCTACTATGAGCCATCAATCAGTCAATCAAACAAACTTTATCCATATAGCACCTTTCAAACATATAAAATTGCAATTCAAAGTGCTTTACAAGCGGTTTGCAAAACATAGGACATTAAGTGTGGATTTAGAGACTAATGCACACCAAAATAACTAAAAAGCATAAAAAATGTTCTGTACCGACAATATAACTATTTTGCTCGGCATAGAAGAACTACATTAAATCATGCATGTTTACTTATTATTCAATGAAAATATAAGATTTACTGGAATTTAAGTTAGATTAATCACTTCTAGGCCATGCATTACAGTGGTATTAGAACAAATAAGAGATGTAAGGCAAAACACGGACATGACAGGACAGACAGACACGGCGGGCCTCCTCCATACTTTCTCCTCCATGAGGAAGGTGTCAATGTAATCTCGTGGGTTGTTGGGGTCCAAGTCCACCTTGTGTCTCTCTATCTCTCCTCTGATGAAGGCCTCCAGTGATTTACAGAGGCTAAAGATGGCATT
>OMLB01064333.1:3746-25445 GCA_900302555.1 Myripristis jacobus | reverse complement strand
CCAAAATTATAAAATGAACCTGCCGCTCCCCTCCCACATGCACCTCGGCTCCTGCGGTTAACATTTCATACGCAACTTTTTTTTTGTTTTTTTTTTTAAATCCCCACATGGAATTTCTATCTATCTATCTATCTATCTATCTATCTATGGAGTTCCATCATCTTCAATTCATAACAACAACATAAACATACACACAAACATACAGACAGTATTCAATATAAATAACCTGGAATTGTTTCTAGATGGGAATCAAAAACAGCTACAATCAAAATCTAACCAGACCCACATTCATATAGATCCGCTCCCCACAGGTTCACGTGTCAATAACCATCCTGACATTTCTAATATATATTGATATATATATATGAAAATACTGCAGACGTCTGAGTCACGCACCTTAAAATGCACCAGTTTCCAACAAAATAAAAGACCAAAGTAAAGTAGCTCTTAATGGATTAAAAAAAAAAAGAAGTAGAATCATGTAAAATTTGACTTTGGATAAAGTGTTTTTTTTTTCTTTGACAGCCTCTCTTTTAAGTAAACAACCATTCTATATTTCAAGAGCTTATTTAAAAAAAGAAAAAGTCTCGAGCGGCACCACACCTCTCTTTGGTTTCTCAGTGTGAAAGCTGTACAAAATTTTTAAAAAATTATATGTATATTTTTCTGATCCTTTACAGTGACAGGCATGCGGTGCGTCCACCTGAAGCGTCTCTTCGTGCCTTTTTCTTATCATATCATATTCTGAGAAAAAAAAAATCATAAATTTGTGAGAATGTATATCGAGTTTCTGATGATATAAAACTTGGAAAAATTGTTTTTCTTACACCTCTTCTATTTACTTGAATCCCAGAATTGTTTGCAAAGAGTTTTTTCTTCATAAATGTTTTATATTAAAGTGGTAAATTTATGAGTAACGAACTCACAAATTTACAAAAAACCCCTGAAAACTTCATGAGAAAAAGTCAAAAAGTCTGAGATAGTGAAGTCAAAATTTGTGACTTCAAACTCAAACTAAAAACGTTTTCTTATTTCATTTTATTTTTATTCACACCCAGTTTTTGTTTTTGGTGAACCAGAATAACCTCGGCCAGGGGTTTCTGCCTCTAGAGGGCAGCGCAGCACAAGTTTTCTGGTGTTTGTGATTTTGAGTCGAGTTGCCCTTTAAAAATCTTGTTTTAAATGTCCTCACTGGCGGCTGGAGGTGCCTGGTGGACGCACGGCGTTACTGCACTGTACGAGAATGTCTGTGTGAGTGTGAATCTGCAGATTATTTAATTTCCTCCGCTGAGTATAATCTGCTGTTTAATCTGCTGCGTGGTTGTTTTCCGCTCAGTTTTAGACTTTACTGACAGAGTTTTGCTGCTGCTGCTCGTCGTCCTCGTCCTCGTCCTCGTCCACGCTCAGGTCCAACCTCAGGCTGTCCAGCGTCTGCCGCATCATCAGAGACTCCTTACGCCTGAGAGACAGACAGGCAGAGAGACAGACAGACAGACAGACAGGCAGAGAGAGACAGAGACAGACAGATGGACAGAGAGAGTTTGTGCTATGTGATGACTGCATAAAAAACAATAATTTTACTTTGATGCAAGAAAGTATTTTTTTGTATTTTTGTGTCTTTAACTTAAAAGTTTTCAAGCTTTTTATCATAAATTTGTGACTTTATAATTTAAAGTTTGTTTCTTGTAAATTTATGACATCAATCTCTGAAATTCTGAGTTTTTTCTCAGAATATTACCCGACCCCTCCCCGGCTCTGTAACGTATTTGCATGCAGGTGTGTGTGTGTGTGTGTGTGTGTGTGTGTGTGCGCTCACTTCATCTGCAGGTGCTGGTCCAGCAGCTGCCTCTGCAGCCGGCCGGCCGTCTCCCGCTCCTCGGCCAGCTCCCTCTGGCTGTGGCGGAGCAGCCCCTCCTTCCTGCTCGCCTCCTCCTCCGCCTCGTTCAGCTGCCGCTTCAGGGAGCGAATCCTCTGGTTCATCTGCAGGAGAGACGCGGCGGGGGCGTCATCAGCCAGCCAATCAACCAATCAATCAATCAATCAACTAATCAACTAATCAATCAACTTATCAGTCAGTCAGCCTTGATTCATGTTGAGCACTTTTCATCCAAATTCATGTAACACAGGGTTTTTTTGTTTGTTTGTTTGTTTTCTTTTAAGCAGCGGCCCCAGAGTTGGTTTTATTCTGATTTTTGATGCAAAGGTGAAACAACTTCCACTGAGTAAAAAAAACAAATGCAGGAATAAAAATACCGGTACCAGCAAATGTCATTCTGTAGTTATTATGTAATATTTCATATCAACTTGTCACTGAACTAATGATCAAGTTGTTCAATCCAGACGACCACAGAGGACCGACTCCTGAGCGATCTAATGTTCGCTGATGAACGTTGGCCCGCAAGCCACTAGAAACCCTTGATTAGGGTTCAGAAAAGGTTGTGGTTAAGGTTAGGGAAAGGTTATGGTTAAGGTTATGGAAAGGTTAGGGAAAGGTTATGGAAAGGTTTGTCATCATAGTTTCGGCTAGGACAAGGTCAGGGCTACGGTTACAAAACGTTAGCTAGCTAATTTTAACTAATGTTGACTAATATTAGCTAGCGGATCGACGCATCTCATCTCATCCTAGCACAGTGTTGTTACTTATATGACCACTAGAGGGCGCTGCATAAGCTGCAGTGCAAATGACTTATGGGCTCGTTTGTTACCGGGGGGAGAGTCTCGTAAAACTAAATGTCGCATGTCACTACGTGCTACATGTCTTTCTAACAGTTAACAGATGCTTCCTAACACACAGTAACATGACAGTAAGCACACAGAGTTCACAAAAAATGTTAAAAAGATGTTTCGAAAATGTTTCGTAACACCCTTTAAAGTGCTGACCGTAACCTGGTGTGTCAGGAAGCATTTTGTTCACAATTTATAAAACAACATGATAAAATATAGAATAAAAAATCATGATGTCATTATGTCGTATGTTACTATAAGCTGCTATCTAACTATCATTTTTAATTTTAACTGCACCTTGTAAAAAATGACAAAAATGTTTTCTTCCTGTGGAGAGATGAAGGTGTGTGTGTGTGTGTTGTGTTACTGAACGGGATTCAGTGAATGCACGAATGCACTGCTGCCCTCATGTGGTGAGAGTATGTCTGTATATTTTTAGGTGTATTCTTGTGAATCCATGTGTATGTGTGTGTGTGTGTGTGTGTGTGTGTGTTACCAGGTCTTTCTGTTCAGTAGCTATCCTGTGTTCCTCCTCCATTTGATCCGACAGTTCGATGATCTTCCTCTCCAGCTTGGAGATGGTGTTGGTGAGAACCGCCTTGTTCCTGCGTGGAACACAGAGCGGAGAACCCGTCAACATGACCAGACACTGTGTACATGAACAAAGTGTGATCACGGCACCATAGCCGATCCATTAGACCCATCCAGCGCCCCCTTGTGGAAACAGCAGAGTGTCCTGTGTCCCTCTGAGCTCCATGTTGCTCTGAAAAGGAGCTGAGCTCAGCTGCAGTGTTGCTGCGTTGCTGAAAGTGACTGAGCAGCAAACAGCAGCTCTGAGGTCAGTGCTGCAGGTTTCCCTGCTATTTGAAGCTCATTATCAAGACAGTAATGGTGGCCTACATAAGGGGGCGCCAATGTACAGCAGCGTATTAGGGCCACAGTAGGGATAAAAGCTGGGGGAGTGGGGGGTGATATTCAGAGAAAAAAAAGTGAATGTACAAGATTAAAGTAGTTAATTTACAAGAAAAACTCAATTTTATGAGAAAAATTACAATTTACATCATGAAAAAAAATCAGAGAAAAAAAACAAACAAACAAAAAAAAAACTCGGAAATGTATGATGACATGATATTCTCTGAAATCCAAGTGGTAAATTAAAAAAAACTCACAAATTAATAAGAAAAAAAAGTCAAAAATTCTGAGATTACTAAATCACAAATTTGCAAGAATAATCTCAGAAATTTTATGAGATTAAAGTGATAAATTTGCAAGAAAAAAAACTCACAAATCTTTGAGATAAAAAACTTGAAAATTCTGAGAATATGAAGTCACAAATTTGTGAAATTCTGAGATTAAAGTTGCACATTTTTAAGAAAAAACAAGGAACCAGGGGGTCAAGGGACCACATCGCATCACTTTGAATGGTTGAGGTCATCAGTGAGGTCATCAGTGACATCATCAGTGACATCATCAGCTGCAGGCAAGCAGCAGCGTTTGTAGTGGAGGTGTGGAGCTTCCTGACTGACCTCTCCTCAGCCCGGAGTGTGTTCTCCAGCTCTTTGGCTCTGCTCTCGGTCTTGGAGATGACGTCCTCCTGAACCCTGGAGCTCTGAAGGTCCTCCACCTCCGAACGCAGCTCACGCACCTGCAGAGGAGCGCAGGTTACATGAAGACAGCCAGTGATCAAACACAGAGGAATAGGGGAAAGGCAGAGATGAGAACACACACACACACACACACACACACACACACACACACACACACAGTGTACCTGTCTCTCCAGGATAGCTTTCTGACTCTCCAGCTGGTCGTTCAAATCTTTCTCCTGGATCAACTTCAGCTGCATCTGCTCAGCCTGGAAACACAAACAAACTAATGAGACAAGTGAAGCAGCGGCTCAGCCTTCAGCCTGCAGGCTCAAGTTTTGTGTATACAAATAAATCCAAAGTAATATTGTACATTTTTTCACTTAATGTTTCTAAATTCAACCGGCCACATGTATTAATATGCTGATGACACCGTGTTTTTCGGTCTTATGCAGACGGAGACACAGGTATTACCTTGACACATTTCCTCTTTATTAACAAAAAAAAAACAGAGATAACTGGGAGGTAACTAATATAAAATGCATTTGAAACAAAAAGCCAGAAAAAGTGTGTGTGTGTGTGTGTGTGTGTGACCTGCTCGATGGCTCTCTTGTGCTTGGCGGCCCATCTCTGCTCGCTGTCATGAAGCTCCTCCAGATCGGTTTCCAGGTCGATCATCTTCTCCTGTGCACACACACACACACACACACACACACACACACACACACACACACACACGTGTGCGCACGCATGCAATACACACATCCACCCTGCATCATCCTACCTTAGCGGTGTGAATCTTTGGCTTAACAAGGATTCTTCTTTGATTCACGATTCATTAGTTGGCGATTTTTTTTCGTTAAGAATTACTTAAACATCATTTCCTCTAAAAATGACATTTTTGACAAAGTCCAGGTGAACTGTGAATGATTCATTTCAAAACCCATTCAGTACTAGCTATAGATGAGACCATCAATAGTTGCCACTGTATTGGAACGCAGCAGTTTGGGATTATGAATAAATTAATTCCTTGTCAGTTGTCAGTACAATTTGATGAGTTAAAGCAAACTGGCAAGTAGAAGCAACATCCATAAATAGCACTGCATTCATGTTTATTTCATATCTTCCTTACATATATCAGACAACTAAAAAAATCAAACAACTGTCTACCACACAACTTTAAAATGACAAGCTTGGAACATGTCATGGCATTATATATAAAAAAAAAAAATCCCTCTTGGAGACACACACATACACACACACTCCTGTTAATTCCCATGGAAAGTTTCCAACTTTGAAAACTCCAGAAATTCCTCTAGCCGCAAGGCTCCTCAAGTCAGTGTGGTTTTCAGGCTGATGAACATGCCCCAGCATTATAAACAGAAACTAAGATTAAGAAGGAGTCACCTGGATGTCAGTTTTCAGCGATCGAGTCATCAGTCACACTGTTCTGCTCTGTTCTTCTTCAAGAGGCCGTCCTCATGCCGCAACCCTTCATCATTCAGATCAGAAAATCTGAGCCTTCAACCCTGAGTCAGAATGAGAGGAGAGACGCAGACAACAACAAAACTATATTTTGCCAAACAATAATTGAGGTTAACTTGACCATGAACACTATTACCTCATGCAATAGCCCATGTAAAATATGCACCCAAAGAAAATATTTTAGAATGAATTGTACCTCGGCACCATCGAAAATGAGGGTTCAGGTCTGTACTCAGCCTGTTGTAAATACGTGGAGTGATTAGTAGATCAATCAGGTGATACAAGTCTGTTAACACACAATATAATTTATTTCTTGCAGATCTATGCTGAGCTCATATAGTCTAAAATAAAAGTCATATAGTCTGAAATCCAAATGACAGAAATCTGTTAAGTGACTTTAATCCTCGAGGACTACAAAGAATTTCCGGGAGTTTGGCTGGTTGGTCACCTTACCCAGTATGTTATGAGAGGATTAGCACCAAAAACATCTCTGTGTCTCTAGCTCTCATGTGCTAGTTCTGTTAAAAAATTTAGCATACAGTATGTTCAGTAATCATAAGCATCTTGATCCCTCCTGTAATTTAAATTGTAGCCTAGAGCAAGACATCCGAATGGGAAAGCACACAGAGGAACAAAAATGCTTAGGTTGATTTAAAATGTATTTAGAGCTTACAGCTTTATCCAGAGGGTTCCTGGGAGGTTGCTGGTTTGGTCCCATTTGAGTGTCATGTGATGATGCGTGTTGTTGTTTTGCAAAGACTTGAGCACTATTTTAGATTATAAAGCCTGCTGTTCTTGGCACATATAAAACCTTTGTTTCAGTTCTAATTGTAATAGTGCATCTACCTTGTAGAAGTACAAGTTCATGTGTGTGACAGATATGAGAAGAAGCAGGTTTCTTGTTAAACTGTGTATTATTGCAGTTGACATGCCGTATCATCCATCTGCTCATCATCACTCACAGTCAGATTGACTGAGCACAGCAGACGTGACTCCGGATCTCTCTGTGTTGTTGTATTCCACAGAGTGAATTCAAGCCTGTTTTAATTGTTTCCTCCACAGGTGCTAAATCCAAAGAAGAAAGGAAAGAAGAAGAAAAAGTACCAAAACTCAGGAACGGTGAGGCAACAGCTAGGGCTTCACCGCTGATATCAGAAAGCTGACGCAGCCGTCATCGGCCGCTGATGCTTTCCATCTTGAGATCTCGTTCACACTGCAGCCCTCTGACTTATCTCCAGACAGCTGCTCCAGTTGCATTTGTTTGGATAACCATTCTGATCTAGGATGTAGCCCTTATCGCATACCAATATGAACTGACAACACTGTTGAAAGGCTACTCACGCTCACAGTAACAGTGGCATAAAACGTTTTATCCATTTTTTTCTTTTTGCATTGTTCTCTCACTTGTTTCACACATATATCATTAATGGTAATCCTTGTAATCCTGGCCTTTGTTTTTTCTCATTGTCCTCGATACTAATGCAGCGCTGGAAATGCAAAAATGATACTCTAAATGATTTTTCACTGCTCACACTGATTACAAAACCTCAGATCTGTGTCATTTGTGGAGGACAAAAAAAACTGCTTTTCACCTGCAGTGTGAATGTGTGTGGGTTTAACAAACTGGTTTACAATTTTTGGTTTGACAAATTGCCCAGATCAGTTGACTTCTTCAACTCCGCCACTCCCAACAGCAGTTTTGTCATTGCTACACGGCCGAGCTTCGTTCAGATCTACAGAGCTTTATTTTAAACTCTAGTGGAGATTCCAAGGTTTCCAAATATCCCATGTATATGCTGCTGGACTCCAGGGAAATGTGTATAAAATGATGCACAGGTCATCGAGCTATTTTCTATTTGATGTACAAACTTTTCCTTTTGGCAGGTCACTCTCCTGTCCTGCCTGGTGGACACAGAGCTCTCGTTCCTGGACTACATCAAAGGCGGGTACGTCCAGAAGAAACGGCTACACAAGATTCGACAGTGATTACACTTACACTCCCTTAAATCTTGTCCCTCTTTGCGGATGTCAGATTCACTCGGAGTGGTGATGTAGAGTTAGATGATACAGAGCCTCACAGCCGAGAGGATTACTGCACTGTATTTATCTTTCAGCGGCCGATAACACCACATTTAATTGCTCATCGCTGCTTGCTTAGAAACACGATGTGACATAAGCTAGCTGGACTGATAATTCCACGTTATCCCTCATGTGATTTTTTTTTCTTCTTCTTCTTGTAGGACTCAGATTAATTTCACGGTGGCAATTGATTTCACAGCGTCAAATGGTGAGTGATTTGCTCTTGTCATTGAAATCCCGTGCGTGTGTCGGACAGACAAAACTTTGGTAGTTAACGCTTGGATCTCTGTGGTTGTGTGCTGTATTTTTGTGCTTTATCTTCTGTGTAAATAGCACCTTGCTTTTGTCTGCCATTTGAAACTCATTTCTCATAGGATATTGTCTGATCCGCTTGGTATAATGACACCTCCATTTTTCTCCGCTGATGCCAAAAAAAAAACAAAAAACAAAGGCAAAGCAACTGACAGTTTGACAGTTATTTACTAATATTGTGACAGCTCTACTCTGTCAAACTTCCAAGCTCAGTTTACTAATGCTGTGTATATATTTGTGCACAGTGGGGCCTCCGTGTGACAGATATGAAATATGAAAATCACTACACCCACATATTTCAAATGTAATTTTTGTCACCCTGCAGTCAAAGTTTATAAAGCCACAAAGCTAAACTACGTTCATCAGTGACAACAGAAAAATAGCAAACAAAATGATCATGCACATTAGAAGTCTTCACAGATTAGTGATCTTCTCAGTTCAAATGAGAGCCGATTTAGTAAGTTGATACATTTAATGCAATTTTGGAGACCTCTGTCATAATGGCTGTTTTGTTTTTTTGCTACCATCAAATTGAGGAAATCCCATTTTCTGGTACAGGCCTTCTTTTTGTCAAGTTATCATTACCAGGTTGCTCAAATCTTGCAGGCTGTGACAAATGGCTTATTTGTTTTCTAACATTTCACAGGGTGATTCACACACTTTGATTTCACATTGTGCCACCACTGACCTCATAGTTTTTGTTTTTCACATCTTCATATTTGTTTCTCCCCTTTCTCTAATGGTTGACAGATGTTTACGATTATTATCATTGATTTTGCCTCCAAACTTTGTTCTGTATTGAACTTGTTTTTTTATTCTCACTGTGAGAAGTTTTCCCAGTGAAAAGTTGTGTGTTAGTAACATTGCACAGAATCAGAGCTGTGTTCTGGTCAAAATATGCTGAAAAAGATTTTTAAATTTTTTTTTTTTATAATATATTAATCATGAATGGTAGTAGCTTCTTTTTTAATTCTTTGATGAGCGTGCATTCGTGATCTTGGAAGGTCAGCAGGCTGGCTAAGCAGGTTGCTCGTATACATGCCTGTGGGTTACTATGACTAGTTTGAATTTAGAAGGTCAGCTAGGCTAACAAAGCTAACCCAGATAATTTAGTTTGGCTAGATTGCCTTCTTCCAGTTATTAACAGGAGTGCTACACTTCATATGAGGCACCTCCTGGCCTATTCCTTTCCTTTTCCAGTGAGCTCTTGTCAGTGTTGCCAACCTTTGACAAGGAAAGTAGCTGCTGGAAGTCACCAGATGGTGTTGTACACACATTTGCATAGTAATATATTTGTTATGATCTCCCCCTCCCACCATTTAGTTTAGGGGCTACAGTATCCTGTGAATGGAAAACACTATGATCTTCAAATTTGACAGGCATGTAAATCAGCATCAGCTGTGTCATTTGTCACCAGATGGTTTGGGAGTCCGCTCATTCACGTTGCTCACACATTGCTGATGGTCAGAAAAAGTGGGCTTCTGAGTAATAAAGTCACTGGGAGTGTCTCAGAGTTGCTAATTTAAGTAGCCAACAGTGCGTTCAGTCTAACATTACTTAGTCAAAACAATTGTGGTTCTTTGACTCTGCGGATTGAGGTTTAACTCAACCACTGAGATTATTTCTACCTCGAGAGCAGCTCTGCCTTTGAGAAATGTTTGTATTACTAAAACCTCTGTTCACCCACCCCCATCCTTTTTATTCCAATGTGACTCACAGCCTGCAGGAGGGGGGGCAAGGCATAATGCAGTTTGATGCTGATGTGTGTTTTATTGTGTTCAACCATTCGGGTCCTAGGTAACCCATCCCAGCCCACCTCGCTCCATTACATGAGCCCGTACCAGCTGAACGCGTATGCCATGGCTCTGCGGGCCGTCGGAGAGATTATCCAGGACTACGACAGTGACAAGATGTTCCCTGCGTTGGGCTTTGGTGCCAAGCTTCCTCCTGATGGACGGGTCTCGCACGAATTCGCCCTGGTGAGGTGTCAGCTCTCTCCCCATCTGCTGCTCCATCAATGCATCTAGTAACCCATCTGTCTGTATATGCATACATGCACATCTTTCCATCCCTATATGCATTCATCTCTCTATCTAACCCTACCCACAAACATGCATACTACGCCTATGAGATCCATCAATACAGCAGGGAAGAAGGATCTCTAGGAAGAAACTGTTTGCATCAGAAAACAGTAATAGGATAAAACAAACAAAAAAGAGAGAGACTAAAAAAGATTTCAGTGCATTTCTGTGAACATGCTAAAACAACAGTTTCAGTAAGTCTACTAGAGCAGACAAAAAATGAAAGTATAAGAAGCGTGTTTTACGGCAATTTATGGTTTGAAAACTAGCCACAGTAGCAGCAATAGATCTGAGTGAGATGTAATAGAAAAGTGCCTCCACACTGCATGTTATGTCGTGTGCCACCAAGTTGGATTTGGTGCTAAACCTGCCTGATTGCTTTTTGGCACAAAAAAGGGAAGAAACACTCTTCTGTCAATGCAAGTGAAACAAAAGCTCTCAGAGCTTTTTGCACTGGCAGATGATGGAAGGAGCGAAAAGCCAATAGAATAAAACACTTCCATAATGTTTGTCCTTTTTCAAAAAAGCAAAAGAATCATTGAATAGACAAGGATGCTTTTTGTGACAAGCAGCTCTGACAATACTGCTGGCATGAGACAGAGCATACTAATCATCTCGACCTGAATTTCATTTGTTTGTGATAATTACACCAAGGTATCTTAATTAAATTAACAGCTACACAGTGTATTGATGTGTAAAAATGCTACAGGATCTGTCTCTTTGATTCAACACCTTTTTTGTTCAACACTTCCATCCATCCATCCATCCGCACCACTCTCTCACGGAGAGGCTCTCCAGGGCTCAAGACATCCAAACCAGTCCTCAGCCACCCATAATCCTCTCCCTGGTCTATACCCTCACATCCAGATGTTACGCCTAAGGCATTTGCAGCCATTACAGCTGCTCGGCGTTGGGTAACAGCCTCCCCAGAGGGACCCGAACCAAAGACAAGCCACATATGCATTAATCTAAGCATTAAGGATTTAACTGAGTCAGCTCTTAAAGAGGATGGCTACAGCTGCTGCCACACAGGGAGAAGACCACCACTAGATCCAATGTAATTATACAAGCTCCATTTACAAAGCAAAGGAGTCTCATGTGCACTCTGCATACTCATGTGCAACCAAGCAGAACTGGTCAAGATGGTCTTAACTCTTCACTGAGATAATTGGGAATCCAAAAAACATATGGGTAGCTCAAATGATGTATTGTTTGATTCTTTGCAATCTTGCATCTGCCTATCAGTAACTTAAACCCAGTCACCCAGGCGTAGATTTCTTTATTCTGCAAAAGGAACAAAAATATCACTTGACATAACTACTTTATTCAATATCACAACACAAAAGTATACCTTACAGGCTAGGTAGAGGAGCTGCTTTCTCTCCTCTAATCATCTTGCAGCATGCCCTTCTACTTCTAGCTTCGGTGAAAACATACCTCACCACAATGACGTTTCACTAGAGTGGGTTGCCAGGTATTCAATCTTCATGCAAAGTTGGGAAAGAAGTGGAAGTGCAGGGTCTTATTGCCATAAATGGAATATTGGAATTTAACTTTTAAGATTTTTTTAAACATCTTTATTTTTTTATGCAAGATGGGATTCTGTGTGCTTGAGAGTCTACGTCCCCAAATAGTGAGTCTTAAACCAGGGAGATAGAAGTTGATTTTTGGTCTGTGGGCACTGAGGTTTCAGGGCAGGGCAAGGTAACGCCGTCCCGAGACAGAATTCCTGACTCAGAGTGTGGTCAGGATGACTCAAGATCTGCCTGGCTTTCCGGACCACATGTTTTTTTTTCCAGAGAGAGCTCAGGTCTGTCAGTTTGACCCTTCACAGACAGTCCATCAAACTAGCAGATAAAAGAAAAAGTTAAAAGACTTTCAATAAAAGAATAATAAAAGTTACATAAAATACTCTTAGAGACTTTACAAGAATTCAGCTTCCACATTGAGTGGATCCTTTGTCGTCCTCAAGTTTGGAGTCAAACATGGTTCCTAAGTACTTGTATGTCTCAATTTCAACATTTTCTCCATAAAATTAATGATTAACTCCTAAGTTTTTGTCACATTAAGGTCCAGGTAGTTATCATCACACCACTTCACAAATGCTGATAAGGCGCAGCCATGACCTGATTGAGTCCCCTGAAGAGGTGGCAGTGCCATTAGAAAATTTTATAAGGTGGCTGCCCTCTTGGGAAGCTGTGCAGCTGTCAGTGTAGCAGAGGAGAACGTACACAGCCCTGCGGAGAACCTGTATGTGAGGTGATGATGTTGGACCTGTGACCATTCACAAATACCTGCAGAATTCTGTCTGTTAAAAAGTTTAAAAGCAACAATAAAATCTGATCTGGTAGATTAAAATAAGAGGCAAGTCGCTCAATTAAAATATGAGGCTGCATCTTGTTAAAAGCTGAAGAAAAATCAGCAAATAAAAGTCTCACATGTGAATTGGGTTTTTCAAGGTGCTTGTATAATCTGTCTAAAATACAAAATCTTAGGGTCATCCACACCTTTCCCAGCTTGATATGCAGATTGTAATGGCTCTAGTTTGCCATCAGTTAGGGAGACAATTTCATCTTTCAGTATTTTCTCAAAGTTTTTCGTCTCAAGGGATGTTAAAGCAACTGGTCTGAATTTGTTCAGTTCTGTTGGATTATTGGGTTTCAGGACGGTTATTATGGTAGAAGTTTTCCAGGTATCTGACCTAGTCCACAGAATCAGGAACAGCAGCTTTACGTTGCAGCTCACTAAATCACTAAATCTTTCTGTTTTTCCAAAGATTTCTGCAGCTTAGAAATTTCACTCACAGAATCAGACCTTTCAAAACGAGAAAAAGGAATGAATTAAAGCAATTTGCTGAGTCAGCACCATCCAAACCATTTACACGAATGACCTGCTTGGTCTCACAGGTAAACTGGAGACTGCTTTTTTTTTTTTTAATAGAAAATACTCTTCTTTGTATTGATGATGGATTTAAGTTGTTAAAGTTGTTTACCCAAGTGTTATTGTTTGGGTAAGTGACCACTTTTTTTAGTTGGGAGTCCACACAGAATGTGACATATGATGAGATGATATCTGAAAGATCATTAATATCATCACAAGCATCATATAATCAGTGCCAGTCTGTGCACTCAAAGCATGCCTGGAGAGAGGAGATGCTGGCCTCTGACCGGATTTTCTTTGTCCTCTCCTCCTGCTCCAGGCGCCTGAAGGATGATTTGTATACAGGCATGAGATACACACTGCTGTGGTTATCTCAAGGCGCTTTACAGAAACCCAACAGATACTGGCCAATCCTGTTAGCCAAAATCTCCCCTAAAAGCAAGCACAGGGCGACAGTGGTGAGGAAAAAATCCTTTTAACAGGGCCAGAAACCTCGAGCAGAACCCAGCTCTGGGTGGGCGGTCATCTGCCTCGACTGGAAGGGTTGAGAGAGAGAGGGAGAGAGAGAGTGAGAGACAGAGGAAGAGGAGGAAAGAGCACATTGCAAAACATAGAATGATGCAAGTTGGACATAGGGCTGTATAGTAATACTAGTGATAACAGCAGTAACAACAATACTAAGAGTGGTTGCAACAACAACAACAATAATAATACTAACAGCAATAATTATACTACTACTGATAATAATAATAATAGTAATAGTAATAATAATAATTCTAGGTCTGATTGTAGTGGGATTGAGCAATACCAATAATTTGATTAGTAATGGTTACAGTCATGACAACTAAAAGGGGTTTTGATCAGGGTCATCGGGGGGGCAGCACGTGCTTTGCCATCACGGATGCAGACTCCAGAGGCAGAAATACCTGCTGAAAAGCGACAGAGAGGGGAGAAGAGAGAGGAGAGAGCACAGAACCACGGGAGAGAAAAGATGGCCAGTTAGTAACCTGAATTAATGGAATATGGATATGAGAGGAGGGAGAGAGGAGAGAGAGAGCCCAGTGCACCATGGGATGGCCTGTAGCAGCGTAACTATGGGACAGTCGTAATTATAAGCTTTATCAAAAAGGAAGGTGCTCTTGAACGAAGGGAGGGTGTCCCTAATTGGAATATGGTTCCACAGACGAGGAGCCTGATAGCTGAAGGCTCTGCTTCCCATTGTATGTTTGGATACACTCTAGGAACCACAAGTTAGCCTTCATTTTGGGAGTGCACTTCCATGTCAGTGGAACACAGAAGTTTGTAGGACCAGCAAACACTCACAGATTACGATGCTCCCACTGCAGCTCCATCTCAGCCTTTTGCCAAATTGGCTCTGGTTGTTTAGAGTTATAAAAAGGGTATGAAACACCATCAAACATCTCTAATCAACTCACACAGCTTAATGTGATTTTTTTTTTGCCTGGTAATTTATAAAACATTACTGTTTCCTCTTGTTGCAATAGTGCAACATAATGAGGTAAATAAAGGCCTGATAGGCAGTACACTGAAGCACAATCGTACCCTTTTGGGAGCTCTAAACAGACAGACCCTGATCTACTGTAGGCCCCACTGGCATGATGGTTACTAGATGATGACATCATTTTCATGTTGGGGTGAACCTTTTAAAATATCTGAAGAGTTTTGTTTCCAAAGTGAGTCAGCCACCATTTAAAGATGCTCTGTGTAAAACTGCCAAGAAGAGCACCCTGTAGAAACAGCTGCCAAATCAAATAAATGATTGCCGGTATAAATCTAAGGCACATTATGAGTTCTGAAAGTTATGAACTATCCCAAGACCGGTGCTCTTAAACAGCTTATCATGTGTTTTTTGAATATTGCAGTATTGGACGAACAGTTCCAGTTGCAATTGCCTAAAATGAATACAGCGTGTTTTGCAGTATTACAGTAGATTTCACTTGTAGACCAATATGGCTTACTCTTTCTATGCAGAACGGTAATCCGCAGAACCCGTACTGCAGTGGTATTGAGGGGGTGATGGAGGCCTATTACCAGAGCCTGAAATCTGTGCGTCTCTATGGACCCACCCACTTCTCCCCTGTCATTAACCATGTGGCCAGGTAGGTGCCTGATAATCACAGCCATGCACGTGGAACATATAGCTAGACACAAAACACACATACACATACACACACAAACACATACACACACGCACCTGTATTGTGGAGAACCCAGCCACCATGAAATTATATGAAATGCAGTGCTGCAGGTGAAATTCCACCCCCACACCTCTCCCTGTAATCTATCAGATCAATATGCTCTCATGAAATTCCAGCCATGTGTGTGGGCTGCTACACAGTGACCGACGAGGTCTGCAGGGAAAGGGGGGAGATTAAAATAAATGTGCTAATAGCTCTTGTCACCTCCGAGGAATCAATACTTACTGTGGTGGTATGAATGCATGCAATAATCCCCCACCAGCCTTTGGTGTTAAAGAAAGTCATTTGCGTTTGGTGTGTTACCAAACAAACAAAGATTCCCATGCACAGCAGAAGAAATAGCCCTGTAAATAACAGTAAATGTCACACCTCCCACCATCCGTCTCGTAAACGAAGAATGAATGCCTACGTACGAGTGGAAAATATGCACCAGGGCCTCAGTGTTTTTAAGAACTGGACTCTGAATATGATTAACATGATACATGAGGCCAATTTTGTTTGTTTTTTTATTGTTTCATTTTTTGGAGCAACAAACTGCAAATGCAAGCAACTTCTTCTCCTCTGCTGCTTGAGAAGTTGTGTGTGTTGGCGAGGTGAGACATTTATTACAGATAAAGCACACTTCTGCCACGTCAGGAAAATCGTCAGCAGCTTTTGTACAATTTACAGGAATAACAACTGACGAAAGTGCAATACTTCCAAAGATATTGTATCTGTCATGTAAATGGCCAAATCCACCTGAGGTTCCCTGTATCCAGATCTTGCCTCGTGTTCCTCAAGACTGACTGTAACAAGCACTTTCGCCACCCTTCATCGTTAGCTTTCAAATCCCGTCTCTGTCGCAGTGTGCCGTCCGCCCCCACAGCCTGAGAATAGCTGAATTGTTCAAGCGCTTCTCTGGAGCATCTGACCAAAACCCACAAACCCAACGTTACAAAGAAGTGACACTAGCTAAAGGATCAAACCGGTGATTTCAGATGTTTGATCCATTTTCTACAATTTAGCCACATTTTACATTGCAACACATCATTTTGCAAATCATGTGGGAACACAGAATCCCTCAATTTTTAAATATGAATTTTTGGAGGAATCACCTGCCTGAATGTTCTGCTTCTGCGGATAACAGAGTCGTTGCCATTCATAAACCTTGGAACTGAAAATTGGCTGTGTAAAGTAAAGTTTCCCTGAGGACTATTCTCTGGACCATTTCATTTAAGCCAAATTCCTAATAACCTGTTTATTTGTTACTAAGAGTGTAAGTAATAGTGAAAAATTTGCTTAAAAAGATTAAAAAAACATTGTCTTGTGATACATCTTTGGGATATTCCATTCAGATTAATAGAAAATGGCTGTAAAACTGCTGCATTTTTACAGTCAGGTGTAAGAAAAACATTGTGACATGTAACTTAGGCCCACAACTGGAGCCTTTTTCTTCTGATAAAATGAGCTGATTTTCTTTCTTTCTTTTTTTTTTTAATATCTATTAGGGGAAAATAGGTCATTGCTGCAGCAGCAAATATAGCTTGAGATTAACAAACAGAAAGTAAAAAGTAAAAGTAAGCAAAAATGTACAATGTAAAGTGTCACTATTGTAATAAAATCTGATCTTCACACATGATGACTTCGTGCCTCTATCTGTTTTTGCTCATGTGACCTCTGACCTCTGTCCAGGTATGCGTCGGCGGTGACTGACGGCTCCCAGTACTTCATCCTCCTCATCATCTCTGATGGTGTCATCACAGACATGGCACAGACCAAGGAGTCTATAGTCAATGTACTGCATCACTCTTAAACTAACCCTCTCTGTCACTGTATTTTTTTCTCGTATTTTTTACACATAAGAGAATTAAATTCATCTAATATCTGCTTTATTGGTGTGAGGGGAAGAGCCTGTGTTGGCAAGGCAGATGCTAATATCAAATAATACAACAGATTATTCACAAGCTAATAAACTGTTTCTCCCTCCTTCCCACTGTCTCCACTCTTGGTCCGTTTCACTCTCTCCTTTCTTTTCCTTCTGTCAGAGTTTTGCCTCTGTCTTACTGATCTCTTTGTGTTTTTCTCAAAATTCAAAGACCCCCCACCCACCCACTCATTTAGTTTTAATAACTCTACCTTGTAATTAAGGTGATCAAAGTTAATGCATCTGATTTTTTTTTTAATATTATATTTGGAACCTCAGTTGCCTGATCTTGCTGCTCTGCATCGCACAGCCTCCCCCATGTGATGCAATGTTATTGTCAAGTAAGATTGCAGAGTAATTATTTACTAGCCTGCAGAGAATCCAGGCCCCCTCATAACTCTGGCAATTTGGGCGTCCATCTAATAACGACGGCAAGTTATGAAACACTGAAAAACCTCCATTCATCATTCATCATTCGAACTGTGTCCCATTTGGCTAAGATTTAATAAACAATATTGGGATGCAAGGCGGCAGTCTGCAGCTCAGGGCAGAGGGAGATGTAAATGGGAGTCATTTTTAAACTGTCAGGCGCTGGGAGATTTAGACAAAGTTGTAGATGCATGAAATTAGAGAAAGTGAAATTAGAAAACTCCAGAAGTGGCCACACAGAAGGCTGCATGAGAGGTAGAAACCTGCTGCAGAGGGCAGACTTGGACTTTGACAAGACCCTCCCAGTCTTAAGAAAAGCACTGAGCTTCTCTTCTTTGGACTGTTAGCTTATAATTAGTAATGCGCTGGGGTTTAACTGACAGCCTGTAGCGTTTTAGATAACAAATGTGAGAGGAAACTTGCTTCCTCTGGGTCTTTGATGCATCTATTCTCTTCCCTCCTTAAAGGCTGCTTCTCTGCCCATGTCAATTATAATAGTTGGGGTTGGACCAGCAGAATTCGATGGTAAGCAGTGTGAAGATCATGCGTATGCTTTTGTGTGTGTGCGCTTGTGCATGTAGGTGCGTGCATGTGTTTATTTGCATTCGGTAATCCCTTGCCTTCATTCTAGTCACTATCTCTCCTCCCACATGGTTCAATCCTTTTCCTCCATGGCCCTCCATCTGCTTTGCTTCCCACCTCCAGTGAACTTGATGTTGATTGTACATGAAAATCCTCATTTGTTAGAAAAGGGCTGCTATTCTCTTAATGGACAATGGGCCCATTCCCGACCTCGCTCCTGTGTTGCTGGAGAGACATTCATGTTCACAAGCCACAGAGCAGCCCTTGGTAAAAGCAAGCTCACTCATGATGAGCAATTAGCCTGCAAAGTCAACGGGCTTCAACGATTATCACGCTTATGAAATCAATGTGCACGCTTGCATGATGTCCCTGTGGTACACATCATTGGCTCCACTTACACATATTCAAGCATGTTTCCCTATGCGCTCATCTCTGCCCAGTAGTGTTCAAGTTACAACCCAGTGCCTTCACGCTCAGCAACGCAAAACCTGTGTGTTCATGCTACGTTTGGCATCGACAACACCACAAGGAAATGTAACACTCTCATCCAGTGGCACGCTAATGGCTCCAGTGGTTAAATCCAGACAAACTGTGTGTCGTGTTTACTCACTGTAGCTTTTACACAGCGGTGTGAGTGTCCTAGACCTCCTAGAGCATGACCGATGTGCTTCCCCCCTCAGAAATGATCGAGCTGGACGGGGACGAGGAGAGGATCTCATCCCAAGGCCGATTTGCTGAGAGGGACATTGTTCAGGTACAGGGTCTTTCACAGAAATGCCTGACTGGCTCTGAGACTGTTTGTTCAGCAGAATGTCTTCAAAGCAATCTGGGATTTGTGAACAATGGGGAAAGGTCACGGTGGATCGCCCTCTGTTATGCTTTTGTTTTTGGTAATATTTGAGAGGACGTCAAATGTATAGTGCAAAAAAGAGCGAGAGGCTTTTCAGACCCAAATATCAGCCCTAAATCTACATGCAGACAACTTGCTGTGTATTTTGAGTTTTCCTCAGGTTGCGTATCTTCTGGTTGCATGTTTGAATGTTTTAATACATACGTTCACATCATACAGTAGCTTCCCTCTTAAATATTTGTATATTTTGGATTTTTCTCCTTTTTTGGTTTCTTTTTTGTCCCACACTTTCTGTTTCCTTCCCGCTAGCAGCATTTCCAGAAAATATTTGAATTGATTGCAAGCGACTAATTAAATGTCACCACATAATCAAGCAAATTAAGGTACATTTCCATAACATCTGTTTAGGCGAGAAGAAAAAAAACACAGCAGCATATCCTCACACATCGTCATCATCTGACCATCACCACAGGCAACCAGTTTGTTTGCTAGCAGCCATTTGTTTGTCAGACCATTAACATTCAGTACCATCCACCATGACAGCTATGGTGGATGGACTATAAAAAAAATGTATTTGATACAGCAAAATGCACTTAATGCACTTTATGTCTCTCTCCCTTATATTTACTGTTTCCCCACAATCTCCCTTCTCACACTCCCTTTCTCTTACCTGATATTTATCATAATCATCTACTTGGTATTTTTAGGGTCCGGGCAGCTAAGCTGCCAGGACACTATTTTATTTCTAGATATTCCTAGATATTCTTTCTCTGTCTTTCTTTCTTTCTTTCTTTCTTTCTTTCTTTCTTTCTTTCTTTCAAGGAAGTCCTACTTCCCATGGGTGAAAACTCACCAAACTTTGCACAAAGGTCCAGTCCCATGCCAGATTACCTCAGCTGCAAACTCAAGCCAATAGTCCTGATAGTAATAGTCCTGGTCGCGCTATAGCAAGCCTCTAAAGCCTCTAAAACTAAACAACCATATGTGCTACAACTTCAAAACTTTCATCAAACTGTAGCCTCAATATTGAAGAAACTTTTGTGCGCTTAAACCTATTGAAAATTATTAAGTCCATCACTGTTTTTTTCAAAAACTGTAAAACTTCTCAAACCTATCTCCTCCCACAATTTTTGCTCAAATGTCACCAAATTTGATACAGAGCATCTTCAGACTGTCCTACAGAAATGATGTTCACAGATTTTTGATTTATCAAAAATTAAGCCTACAGTGCATCAAAATGTTTGACTGTAAATGCTACTGTAAACATATACCTGCAAATTCTTGCTAAATAAATCTTCAATGTTCATGAAAAAAATTGGCAAAATTCTAGAGTCATGGTAGATGATGTGTGGCAAATTTCAGAATTTTATCTCAATAACTCAATTTTTGACAGCATTTTGAATTTTGCTCTCATGTGAACAATTGGAGTCAATGTAAAAATGGCATTTTTAAACATCAGTTTTTAACTTATGGAGCCAATCAATCATTGTTAGAGCGTTATGCAGCGAGATCATTGTTGTATTTTTAGATTTTTGTCTTAATAAGTGAATTTTTTACAGTGGTTTCAAATCTGGCTTTCCATGCACGGATGGTTGTTTTCCTGCACAACAGTGAATTTGTCAAGCTGCTATTGAGTTGTGAAAATCTGCCTTCATGAAAATAAACCAAACTTTGCACAAAGGTCCAGTGTCAATACTTTACTGTTGGTTCTCACTTTGCGCATAGCTCAACTATTTCAGAAGACCTGGTTGATGTAGAGTGGCCATGTTAATTTAGTGATAACTTAGGTTAAGTAGTGTGTTGTGTGGATTAGAAATGGACAATTTGAATAATTATGGTACAGACAATTCTGCTGATGGACTCTCATGTATTTGCCTTCTCTTAATACTCTTTCTACTATTGCTGCTCAAAATGCCATTTCTGCACACTTCTCCATTTAGCTTTGCTATTAGCCTTTATGTAGAGTTTCTGTTCATAATTGCTAGAAGTTTGTATGTTATTCCTTTTTCATCTTGTTCTTCATTTTATTTGTGAATATTTGAGTCTCTGATCACTTCAACCATTCACCTATAGTATAAATTAAAATGTGTGTAATGTCTGATGCAACTGTTGTCATTGTTTGCGGTAGGGTCTGTGTAATTTTACCAACACAAATCTTATCACATATAGGCATCATACTAAATAGACCCACATTTTCAGTGTTACATATGATAAAATACTTTAAAAAGAAAATCACCCTCCTGAACCAGTTTGTGTAGATTAATACACTCCTGATCAAAATTTTAAGACCAGTTGAAAAATTGCAAGAATTCACATTTTGCACTGTTGGATCTTAAGAAGGTTCTAAGTAGAGCTTCAAAATGCAAAAAGAAGAAATGGGAGTGAGACAAAAAAAAAATTGAGTAAGCAATTTATTGCAAACAAACATTAAACCGGAATAGGCTGTTCATCAGCTGATCAAAAGTTTAAGACCATATCTCAAAAAAAACCCAAAACCCCCTAAAATAGAAATAAAATTGTCAAAAAAGGACTCAGTAATGAGTAGCTGTGCCATTCTTGTTAATGACCT
>OMLB01064330.1:26685-42101 GCA_900302555.1 Myripristis jacobus | reverse complement strand
AGAAAAAAAAAACAAAACACCAGCTTGTGGGTGTTTACAGTATTATGTTCAAAGCTAAAGCTGCATTTTTTTTTTGGCACCTTTGTGGAAGTAAATCCTAATATAATCTGTCAAACCAGCAGCACTGCCTGGAATAAGGGCTTCGGCTAAAGTTTTAAAATTTCACATAACAGCTAATTGTGATTATTATTATTACATTAACTTGCACTGAAATCCGTCAAGTAGCCTACTTGTTTAGCGTGGCATTTATTTTGAAACCGGAAGTTGAAAGGTGTGCTGCTAGCTTGACGGTAGCTAACTGCAAACAGCAAAATAACTAAAAATGCTTACGATTATTTTAAAGAACGATACGGTGCAGGTATCACTGAAGAACTAAACAATAATAATCTATTAGAAAAAATGTCATAACGTTGGATAAATCATGATTATAAACTATTTAGGCGCCACAGAGCAGGTTCCCGGGAGTAGAAACGATAGGAAAAATGCTATTAAATACGTAAAGTCAGACGCTGGTCAGTAAGCAGCTCGGAAACTGCCAAAGGAGTAATATTATAAATTTTAAAATATTTTTCCAGCTTGTCTCACCTGTCACAGCATCGTCAAGGTCGGCCGTGTCTTTACAGTGGCTGTCCGGGCTGCAGTTACACTCCATGTTTAGTCTGCAGCTGAACTACACACACACAGCCTGAATTATTAACACGTTTTACCTCACTTCAGGTCAACTTATCTTATTAATGCGCTGAAATTAACTTTCTATTCAGTTATCATGCCCCTGATTAAATAGTTTGCATGCCTTGACATTTTTTTTTTTTAAAATATTGGTTAAAATTAAAAACTTCACCGGACACACACCAGTGCTTCAGCTTCCAACTTTCACAATAAAAGCCAAAACTAGTAAACGAAATCACATGGCTGCGGTGTTGCTGCAATGTTTTTGACGACACAAACTACGAAACTGAAACTTAGGAGAATTCTTATGGAGGAATCTGCCGTATATAAAAATGCAACTATTACAGCAATTCATAACAATACAAAGCAAAGGGCAACAGGGTAAAAACAAACAAACAAACAAACAGTAAATGTTTTGGAGAAATGTTGCAGTGTATGCAATGTTGCAATAGTCTATTTTCATGAGCAAAGGAGTCAGTCAGCTGCATTAAGCCACCATGTTTTGCAATTTAAAGTCGATTTTCCAAACTTCACTGACACAATCCCTAAGCCAGACAACTTGGAAACACACTTACAACCTTTACAAAGTCCATTTTAAGCCACAACACCAGCTCAATAGCTCATAAAGCTGCTGTACCTGATGTTTAGTCCAGCAGAGTCTCCACTGACAAGCCGCACAGCCACGGCACGACAGGCTGCTGAAACCCTGACGCAGCTCCCACGGGGTGCAGGCGTCACCTCCCTAACCTGCTCTCACCTGCACAGGCCTGCCCTCCCTGTGAACACGGCTCTGGTTTTAGTGCGCTGTGTGCTGTTACAGTGAGGTGCACAGGCCAGGTATGCACACAGTGCTCCGGAGAGACACTCCCTTTTTCTCAGCAGACGAGAAGAACTGGAAACGCTGCGTGAGATCAGATGCAGTGAGGAAATAACAGACACAGCTAAAAACAATTAAAAGTTTCAGTTGTTTTTAATACAAAGGTGTCACTCTCAGTATTTTTTATTTTTTTTTTTTTTAACATGAGACTTCATAACAATGTTAACCACACGAACCAGTCTGAAGCTGTACACTTTAATCACATTCATACATTATTGATCTACCTGCTTAGCATTTACATGGAGAGTGGAGCTAAACTCAACAAATGCTTCAGCAGTGGTAGAGCAGGAGACTGAAAAAAACAAAAAACAAAAACACTATTCCACTAAATCCACTATTTCATCAACCAGTCAAGGATGGAATTACAGCTTGTAGACAAACTCGACCAGATACAAAATTTAGCAGCACTTAACTAGCAGAAGGCCAAGGTCAGGTCTTAGAACAAAACCGCTCCCCTGAAACTGGTCTGGCTGTTTGATAAGTCACAATGAGGCTTGCATCTTCCTCCTCCTCCTCCTCCTCCTCCTCCTCCTCCTCACTTGGCCATCTGGGCGATCAGAGCGTCCATCAGTTCCTGTTTTTTGGTTCCGGTGGTCCGAATCCCAAACTGCTTGCAGGCTTCCTTCAGCACAGGCACCGTCAGCTTTCCCAGGGTGCCGTTCTGTATGTGGGCCCTCAGCTCGGCTTCTGGAATCTCCACTTTGGGCTTCTTCTCACCTCCGCCTCCGGCATCAGCTGGGGGATCGGACGCAGAGCAGACTCAGTCAAAAGAGACACAAACAGAACAACATATGTCCATTCTTGTAATTTTTGGCAACTACACCCTGACATGTTGTTATGACTGTTGTCCTCCAGATGTTTGCTCCTGTTACTAAGAACTTAAACAGACTAATCTGAATATCTGGAACATGGTTATAAATGACTGGCCAGGCTTCGAAGACACCGTGAATTCAAAACACCCGAGCCAGGACCAGAGTGCAGTGTGCACACTATCAAAGAGCAGAAATAAAGCAACAAAGAGACAACTAAAGCATCTTTCATCTTCAGCTTCATCAGAGCATCAGCAAGAAGGGCAAAACTCTTAAATCACAGACACATTACCAGACTATATTAATAACAGATCAAAGTAAACACTAATTAAACAAACTATCTTGCCTATCTTCTTTTCCAGGCTTTTGTAATAAAGTTAGCAGACTTGGACACGTCAAAATTAAACAACCATTCCAGTTTTTGCTCATCTGAACTCCAGAGTGTGTCAGGATTTTGATGATGCAACAATATCATCATAATGTGTGAAGTACAAAAGAACAATGAGTCTCACTTCACCGCATCACACAGCTCACAGTCTGTTTTCCACCTGAATATTTTTGAATCGACAGCCAGAGGAAGAAGACCAGCTCTCAAAGATCTCTGCCTCCCAGACAACAACTGCATTTATTGTGTAGTAATTCATTGTAAATCAGTGTCTTTATTGCAGACTCTGATCCCCTTCTCTCACCTGACTTTGCACTATGGGACAGTAAAAATCATATCTTTTACTACGCCTTTAATAAAAACTTAAGCGACTGCAGCCCAGGGAATAAAGCAGCTTGGATCTGAGTTTGTGAGATGAATCCGGCTCTGACCTGTTTTGCGTTTGGCACCTGGTTTGCTGTCTGGGTTGTAGCCGGCGGGATAGACGAGCTCTTTAAACTCATCGACCAGAGGACCGAGGCGTCTGTCGATCTGCTCCACCTTGGGCACTGAGGAGAGGAGAGAGAAGGATGCAGACAGTGAGAGAGAGTCAGCTGGCATCTGTGTACCAGCCGCAGATGAAACTCAATGTGTGTGTGTGTGTGTGTGTGTGTGTGTGAATCTTACTAATGAAGTCTTCTATGGACTCTGGAGCCAGCATGTCCAGAGCCAAGGCCTCCAGGTTCCTGTAGTGCTGCTGGATGACTGGATTCTCAAAAGCGTCACTCCTGCAAACACAGAAACATAAAAGCTATGTTCCCACTGCAGGATTTTATACTCAGTTACAAAACTGCTGCTCATATCTAATGTTTTTTCTTGTGGGATGACTGTTTATATTTATTCTAGGATGTAGCCTTTATAAAATACCAATATGAACCCTCAGCGATGTCGAAAAGAAACAAAAAGACAACAAATACGCTTTCCGACCTTCACGACTCCTGATTTCTCCCAACAATCGGTCTATTTTTGGGTTATGAAGTGCATTTTTCCCATCATTATTTCTATTTTTGTGGCAAAACAAGGACACACAGCAAGGAGAAACACATTTAAAAATACAAAAATCTATGAAATGCACCTCTGAGAAAACAACATCAACCAATTAGCTTTCCTCCAGCAGCACCCTGAAATTCTAATATTCAGAATAGCTGATATTGTGATTTTGGTATTTTATTGATCAGCTCTGCAGCCGAGCACAGTGGACCTTCTCACCTGTATTTGAATCGCAGCTTGGTGACGATCTCCTTCATCTTGTCCACCTGTACGTCTGAGGCTGTGGGAAACTGCGGGGGGTCCAGTTTGCGAATGTCATCAGCGAACGGCAGGAAGATGGCGTTAAAGCCTGATGGAGGCAAGAGATCACAAGTGAGCAAGAAAAGAGCGATATCTTCTGTCTGAGATACAGAAAAATCAGATTTATCCCAAACCGTTCCTCTTATGGATGAAGACAAGTATTATTTCATGTTGGGGTACAAAGTGAGGCTCCTAAAATGGCTTCATCTGTGAAGTTTGTCGCTCTGCGGCTGCATCACGTCCCCTCACAGTCCGGCTGTGCTGTACCTGGAGGTGTGACCTGCACGTTGCTCTCGTCGACCTCCTCTCTCTGGGGCACCAGGGCTACAAATCGAGGTGGGTAGTTTCGACGAGGGGTGTAGCGACACACGGCAAACACCCTCTTTTCACTGCACTTCTTCAGCAGGGCGGCGAACACACACGAGCTGCCTGGTGGTGCAAACACAGGACGTGAGGCTCAGTGGCACCGACACAGCCGGGGTTATGGCTTCCAGTCACAAATCAAATTTCATCCTGTTGAACTCAACACTTAACAATCAAAATGATGACTTGGTGCAGACATGCCAACACATATTCAAGCATACATACACAGTAGAGGTGCAAGACACTGGAAAAAGTGTCAAATGAACTATAATACATGCAGAGAAATGCCAATAACAGCCTTTAATTAAACAGTGGCCAGTCAGAGTCATCTGTCTCTGATATGATGGAGGTTTCTCCCTGACCACAACCACATAAAAGTCTATAAAACCTACAGTGAAGTTTTTCTTTGCACATTTTATTATTAACTTACTTTATTACTACTATTATCCTATGTTTTACATTTATAACCCTTTTTAGGTTTTAGCGGTTATATTTTCCTTTGAACTTTGAGCTCCTTTTGTCTTCGTTTTTTTTTTTTAATACTTAGATTTTTTTCTACTGTTTCTCCTGTAAAGCACTTTTGAGTTGCATTTCATGACATGAAAGGTGCTATATAAATAAAGCTTATTATTAGTAGTAGAAGGACTAGTAGTATATTTGTCATTTTTGGTGAATTTGTGAATTTAAGTTGTTGGATATCAGCTCAAAATATCTGCCACCGGTGACTTTAGTCTAAACTCACTGGTACTGGCTTAGAAAAAAATTCATGTCAGTCGGACCCTGGTGGACTCACCACTTTGAAATACAATGAATAAATAAATAAATAATGATATAATCCCAGGCATGTTGTCTGAGCAAATATGATGCTAAAGCCTACATATGTCTCGGTTTGAATAAATAAAACTGTCTTGATTATGAAAGTTGATTCGTGAGTGAAGATTTATGCAAAATACAAGAACATTTCAGAATTTTCACTCCATAATGACTTGAACATCTTACCATTTGGAGATATTAGCAGACATCTATTTGATTTTAAGATTTTTTTTTAATTGGGCGGCCTTGAAATCATATGACACACACACACACACCTGTGACCTGTTGCTCCTCTGGGTAGAGGAGGACGGAGGGACGGATGTGGTGGTGCAGTTTGAGTTTCTCCATGGGTTTGAATCCGATCAGGAAGATCTCAGGATCATAAAACTTCTTGATGCTGTCCACCTCGTCCTTCTCCATCACGATCTGTCTGTTACCATACACCTGCAGCAAACACAGAAACACACACACACACACACACTTAGGCTGCAAAAACAGTGGGCTTGGATGGTGATGGAGGCAATTTAAATCAGAAAGGCCAGTTATTTACAGGCTTGATGCAACAGGTCATGAATGCAGGTTACCTACTGTGTTTACTGTGACAGTTCTGACAGCGAGGTGTGAGTAAGCCTGTCCTCACCTGAGCTTTCCTGGTCTCGCTGGGCAGCAGCAGGCTGCCCGTCTGAGTGTGGAAGGTGCGAGTCTTGCTGTGGACCGGCTCGTTGGTTTCCCTGTACAGCCTGATAGCTGACGGCTTCCGGGCTGTCACTGCATTTGCATAAACTCCCACCGCCACGTTGATTCCCTCACCCAGACACAGATTTACCCTGAGAGGAAGAGAGAGAGAGAGGGTAGGAGGACAGGAGGGAGGAATGAATGAAAAGATGAAGAGGATGGTGCAGAAAGAGGAGAGCAGTGTGGGACAGTAAAAGAGAGCCAAAGTGATAAAAAGGAAGGAAAACTATGACAGTGTGAAGTCTGGAAGGAAGGCAAAGGAAACAAGAGCAACATTTCTGTGCTTGCAGACTGAAATGTGTCTCTCTCATCTTTACCTGGCCATGGCTCTCTTCTTCTGCTGCTTGGCTCGGACTCTCTTCTGCAGGTCGTCCAGCTTCCCGCACGGCTCCACCTGCAGCCCGAGCTCGCTCTCGTCCTCTGGTGGACTGACAATGTCGCAGAAGAAGAGCGAGACATCGAAGCCGCCCGGTTTCATCAGGTGCATCAAGTCAATAACCACACCTGTGAGAGAGGGAACCGGTCAAACACTGCTTACCACGGGCTAAACGTTTCATACCACTGTCTAAAGCTGCAAAAGGTTTCTATGTAAAAATGCACCTGTTTAAATAATAAAACGGAGTTAATTTCCTATACAGGCAAATCCTATTCTATAGATACATATAGAGTCTATGCAAAGGTTTAAAAGGTGGAAGGCTTACACATATGCAATATAAATATTTTAGTATTTTTTGTTTTTATTGCTCTTAAAGGGTATGCAAAGGGTGTTTCTTAAATTCTTTGCATTGGTTTACTTTGATTAATTTTGTTATTTGTTGTGTTTTATTTTTCTAAAGATATATATTTCTCTCTTCTTGTGTTGAGTGGGATAGTTTGTGTAACCTTACTATTGTTCCTGTGTAATTTCTGGACAACCTGCTGCTGTAACACAAGAATTTCCCAATTTGGGATCAATAAAGTACATCTATCTGTCTGTCTATGTTGTATTGACAGTTTGCCGTGAATTCAATTGTAGTGATATTAAACAATTCTTCATTTTCCTGAGGACCCTCTGGAATACCCTCAAGGACCCCTGTGGGCCCCTGAACCCCACTTTGTAAACCACTGTGAGCAAGCGTCTGTCCAGTTAAAACCCACCGGTCTCCTTGAGGTCCCCGGCCTTGGTGCGTGCCTGGCGGTCCTTGGTGCTGTCGCCCCCGTGTGGCTGGTCCATGCAGGTGAAGATCATCAGGCGCTTGTGTGAGAGCCGCAGCTTGATGTCACTGTAGAGGTTGGAGCAGCACCACAGGGCGTCACCCAGCGACACCTCCCCCCCGCTGCCCAGGGTGTCGGCCGCCAGCCGGGCCCCTTTGTCCCCCCGAAAGGCCTCCACGTCCTGCACACGCTTTGCCCCTGGGGTCAGCGAAGGGAAAGATGGAGGGATGGAAGACATGAGACAGAGAAAAAGGAGAACAGGAAAGGATCGAAGAGAGTCAGCTTAGGACAAAAAAATATTATTTAGGAGGAATGAAACAGCAAGTTGTGTTATGATGCAGGATTTCTCAAACATAAAAGAAGAAAAAATCCAAACATTTGCTGATTCATGCTTCACTAAGACTGACATTTCTCTGTTCAAATCATTACAAAATTAATACTGGTCAGACTAGGGAAGCATTTTGAAGATGTGACTTTGGGTTCTGCTAACTTCCTATGAGTATTTGGCTGTTATTATTGCTATTTTTGATAGATATTTTACCTTGAAATCAAAGCCTTGCAAGCATTACAGCTTTTCCACCTGTGCATTGATAATGCATGTATAAACTAACACATATCCTACCCTGGACTGTGCCAGCACTCTGAGGTTTTAATGATGAAAACGCAGTCAGTATATCAGAGCTGCAAACCTAACCCTATAACCAGCTGTGCTCAGTTTCATCTCAGTACTTTTCAGCCACAAGACTCTTGCTCTGCACACACGTGACAACAGTGATGGAGCCATGATCCCAGCGTCACGTCTGCACACTCGTACCGGGCTCGTCCAGGTCGTGGTACACGTAGACGTGCTTGAAGGAGTTCCTGGGGTTCTTGCTCTTCTCTGTGCCGTAGAAAACCAGAGCCACCAGATCCCTGTGACTGCTGATGATCTTACTGGTGTACACACTGCGCACACACTGCAGGAAGAAGACACACACACACACACATACAGGAAATCTGACTGTTAAAATGGTCAAATGGTGTACGACATATTTATATAACACTGATACTATGAGGAATGTTCCTGTACAGTTTCAATTTCAAAATTCTACACTTGAGCCCCAACCCTAATACTCTCATTTGATTTGACAGTTTTACTGATTAGAGAGTTATGTTGCTACTAAATATGCCATATCTCTGTAAACAATATTATATATTAGAATGTGAGACAACAGGAGTGTAAAACCACAGAGAATGTGTAGCGGTGGTGGGAGTACTTTCCCAGTCTTTTCTGAAATGCACAAATGACAACCTATCAACAACAAACTCATATTTCGTAATTTTCCAGGGACAGAAAACACAAGAAAGACAAAGTGACAGAGAGAGAGAGAGAGAGAGAGAGAGAGAGAGAGAGAGAGACTAGCCGTCTTACCTGCATGGTAATGTCAAAGTTAGAAGGCTCCCCGTCTTCTCCTTTGATGAACATTTCCTTTGAGGCGTCAACCAAGAAAACCAAGCTATCTCTCCCTGTGACCTTGTAGTCCACTGAGGAAAAAAAGGACAGGTTGTGCAACACTAAACAGACAAAATCTATCATTAGAAATTATTTTTAAATCAAAATTAATAAACAATCAGTAAAAATACCTGCCAGCTTCTGCAATATTAAAGTAACAAAGTGCAGTATAATGCATTAACTAACTTCCAAACTAAATGAATTTGGTCCATATCTCAATTTGTGGGATTTTTGATTAGTATTTACAACTTGACAGCAGAATGATGTATCACCAAAACTCAACATCATGTCTCATCATGATGTTACACAACCGTATTTAACTGCTACCCAGAAACAAGCATTGGCAGACTGGATCATGGACCTGGTTGCAGCATCTAAAGCATGTCCACCACAAAGTCCAACAACAATATTTATTTTCACATGAACATTTCAGACTGATGCCCTCACCCAGACCATGTCACCATGAATGAAAAAGTGCAACAGGTTTCAAAACGTTCAGCTCCGACACTGCCAGCGACGACTGAGCGGCTGATGATCAATAATTCAAAGGGCAGGACTTTGCAACAGTTGAACAGTGCAACATCCCTGTAGTTATATGGTGCATATAGGTATACTTTTTACATATGCTCCATCTCGACTTTTTTTTTTTTTTTACAACTGTGATTAATGCACATGCTTTTTTAAAATACATTTCTAAAGCACACATTTTTATATCTCCTTTTTCTTGTTCTTAAAATTTCACTTATGCTTATATCTTCTTGTCTTGAGAATTGGAGCAACTGCAGCTGACCCAGTTTCCTCTCGTGGATCAATACAGTGCCTCTGATTTGTGAAAACAGATTACTATTGGCACATGATGATGCAGCACGACGGGAGAGTCTGTCTGCTCCTACCTCCTCCAGACTCCTCTCCTTCCTCCTGCTCCTCATCCTCCTGCTCGTTCTGGTAAAAGGCGTTCCACTCGGGCATGACGTTTCCCTGCGCTGCTAAAAGCAAAAACAACATAGCACAGCTTTTAAAAAGTAGAAAAGTACACCTGTTATTCAAACACTGCTGCGTGCACTCCTTCGGGGTTATAGTTTTCCATTGTTTTGCTCTGTAGCTACAAAGAACAAGAGTTTTGCACAAGAATGTGAATCACAACATGCAAACACAACTTCAGGCGGGCAAACTTAGCTAACTCAGCTAGCGTGTCACTAGCCGCAGTTAGCTTCTTTAGCGTTTGCGGTTTGCTAAGCTGACAGCCGCAACTCTGTTCAGCTCAAATGCATAAAGACTTAGCGAAAATAATAATAATATAGTAATTAAAATGATGAAATACCGCACTGTGTTAGCCGCAAGTCCGGACTAGTTTCAAATGACGGGCACACTCAGCTACAGTGATGTGAACGCGCATGAGCTCCTTCTTCTTCTGTGTTGAAAATATCGCAGCGCCACAGTTCAGCTGCCACACTGCCACCTACAGACTGGAAACAGGTAACACTACTGTTCTCAACACCCACAAGGACTGAACTGAACTGAATTGAATTTAATACAAAAAGTTGCATTGCACATGGTCACTCATTATTTGACACATTTTTCCTAAATTACATTTCACATTGACGTACTAGTCACCAAGCTATGATAAAACAAAATTGGAGGCGGGCCTGTGCCGGCAAAAAAAATTAGATTTAGAGGGATTTAGACAGATTTAGAGGGATATCTCATTTCTTATTGTCATTCTCAATGTCATCATTTTCATTCTAAGTTCTCACCACACCTACTGTACCTCTGTGTTTTTGACATAAATCTATCTATCTATCTATCTATCTATCTATCTATCTATCTATCTATCTATCTATCTATCTATCTGTCTGTCTGTCTGTCTGTGTCTCTGTCTGTGTGTCTCTGTGTGTCTGTCTGTCTGTTTCTCTGTCTGCCTGTCTGTCTGTATAGATAGATAGATAGGCAGACAGTAACGTGCGGTGGGGTCCATAGCATGGCCAAGAGTCAGTTAACACAGCAGAACTCAAATTGCATAGCGCATGCATATGAAATATCTATTATACAACATGGAGATCCGACCGAGCAATCTGATTGGTCAATCAGGCGTTTAGAATGTGCTCAAATGAAAAATACCTCATCACTGAAAATATTACTCCACCTTTATCTTATTGCCCGAGTCTGTGTGGTTTCCAGTGGCAACACAAAACGTTTCACTGAAACCTGCATCAAAAGCCACTGTCTGCATAATGGAGCGTTTCGTCAATTTTGATTTATTTGGCGACCTAAGTTTGGATGAATGGCTGAACGAGGAAGACAAGACAGAAGAGAAAAAGCCGAGATACGCGAGAGTGACGAGTGAAGAGCTGGATCAGCTGGAGAGGTCAGGAAATGAAGCCAGTACGGCCCGGTCAGCGTCTTGGGCCGTCAAATGTCTACAAGACTACCTGACAAACCAACAGCTGATTTCTCACCTGTAAGGAAAGAAGAGCTGAACAAGATCCTCCGTGAATTTTATGGAGCTTTAATTTCCATGATAAAAAGAATGAAATGCCTTAGCAGATTCAGCACTATGGACAGTACCCACTGAGGCAGATTCAGCACCACGGACAGCACCTGCATCAGCAGATTCAGAACCACGGACAGTACCTGTCAGATTTTCCATGGAGATGTGCGTCTATAACTTTGTTCTTGTTATTAATGTGTTATTGTTATCAGTTATTAATTAGCCTATTAATCATTATTAATTTGTTTAGTCTTTATGAGTTTCCTAGGCCATTGATTTAATTAATTTGTCAATTTGTTTGCGTCTGTACATTGAAATGAACATTTAATAAATCAACACATCTGTGAAAACTGTGGTCTTTATTTCAGAGGTAAATTGATAACAGCCTGAAAAGGTGATTAGCAAAAGCCCCAGGAAGATGCGGGCTGAAATGATGTAACCGTTCAGCCTTAATGTGACTGCTTACTGTCGTTACTTTTGCTGCGTAGCCACATTAATCGGAGCCAACGTTAAATTGGAGTGACACACCCCCAGCTGAAATAAAACATCTGCTGGTGAGTTTATGAAAGGATAGATGTTTTTTCTGGCGCCGACACTGGAAAGCAGTAGCCTATATTTAAATATAACTGTTTCATATAAGTTGGTTGTAGATAAAAATCAGCTGTGTTGGTGAGTCGTTGTCACGGAACCTGTTAGCTTAAAAATGACTGAGAAGTCGGCAGAAGTGTAACTATCAGTCCATGAAAAAAATATTTTTTCCAGCGGATATTCTAGTTACAACATGATTGAGCTAGCAAAGCAGTTTTGTGTTGCTGTGTGTGGTATTTATTCAGTTTTGGGGAATCACGATGTCTAGAAAACATGATAAGCCCAAGTTGGCTGACAAGGACTAGTTAACGTCAGATCTCATGTATTTCCACTGAAATGGAGAGAATACTAGCAAAAAGCTTTTATATTTTGAGAGCGAAATGCCCACAGTATGGATACATTTTGATTATACATTTTATTTTGTTGGTAATAGTTGTATAATCGCATTATTACACTTGAGGGTGTGCTTGACCGTCTCGTGTAATAATGCTTAATGAAAACAGTGATCACGCCAACATGGCCTGTATCATGTATGACACAGCGGTTCACATTCACCTGCTGCAACTCAACAGTCACGTCACGCCAATCAACAGATTCACCTGCATCTCTCAACAACACAGGATTTGCAGCATTTGAAAAATAAAGAACAATAATGAACAATACAATCAACAAAATATCCATTTCTAAACTTGCACCCAACCAGTTATTTCTATCCTGTGTATTCCACCGTTTGAATGAAACGACCAAATGAGCAATGACCAATCCCAACCGTTCTTTGGTTGGGATTGGTCAGGTTTTAGGCAAGAGGAGTTCGATTGGTTAAAGTAATATCAGGTAAGCCAATAAGATGCAGAATAGCCTGGGAGTCATCACAGAGATTTAATGTGATGGAGCTTTAACTTAAAGAGAGAGAGGGAGAAAAAAGATTTTAATTTAAAGAGACAGTAGTATAACGTTTCGTGTCGAAAAAAAAAGATAAAAAGCTTTTCGTCGCTTTTCGTTCAGGGCGCGCCCAGGTTATGATCAATGATCCTCAAGATTTAAATAAAGGTTGAATGAAGTAAATTAGGATATATAAAGGGTTTTAGAGGGTAAAAGTGCCTTAACATCACAAAAGGAGCATCCTATATCTACTAAAAATAAAAATATAGACCTGCATCACATCACAACAAGCCTGTATAAATATTATAAGACTGCTGTAGAATAAAAAAGAACAATAAAAATCAGATAATTAGAGATGCTTTTAAAATAATAAACATAAGCTGTCATTTTTCCATGTGGCTGTGTCATACTTCCCTGCGCTCTGATTGGCTGGTTTCTGTCATATTTATCTGCGCTCTGATTGGCCGGTTTCTGTCATATTTCCCTGCGCTCTGATTGGCTGGTTCCTGTGCTGTAAAGGCATCTGGACCGTCATTGTGTTGGAGCGGCAGTGACACAGCAGCCGGCTCAGCTGTCAAACCGCATCCACACCAGCTGCCTCACAACACTGCTCCTCCTGTTTATTTTTCGCTTTTAACCGAGCGTGTATGTTTATATTCCTACCTTAATAACCGTTCACTCGTGGTTACTAACGTGTTATAGACAGTTACACAGCTGACAGAGCTCTTTAATCACTGTGCTAGCTAGCGTTTTAGCTAGCCGGCTAACGCTCAGCGGTTGACTTGTAGTTTTAACATCTCGTTTTGAGGAATAAGCCTCCGAAACATGGACCAAAGCGGCTCCTCTTACCCGGTGAAGCTGTACATTTACGACCTGTCCAGAGGCATGGCCCGTCAGCTGAGTCCTCTCATGCTAGGTGAGTTGCTAACAGGTAGCATCGGTGACGCCGGGTGGCCGGCGCGGGCTAGCCGCAGGGAGCGCACCCTCCCCCGGGGAAAGAAGTTGGGAGAGAGCGGGGATGCTAGCCGGGCCTCCGGGCAGTTAAATCTCTTGTTATCTTTTGATGTCAGTTTGATCCCATTCAATGTTTAACGCCTCCAAATACATGATTAACACTTTTTTTTCTCGGGTAATAACATTCTCAGTGTTAAGTATCAGTGTGTACTTTAAGGTGCTGCTTGCTGTTTTAATGGAGCTAATTCTTGTTTTTAACTCACAGGAAAACAGCTTGATGGAATATGGTGAGTACAGCCACACTGCAGGCATTTTCTGAATTATGGCTGGTTTTGCCATTAAAAATAAGCTGTTGCTGCCTGTTTGTACTGAATAGCAGTTTTGCTGTTGTTGTTGTTGTTTACCTTACAGGCATACTGCTATTGTGGTCCATGGAGAAGAGTTCTTCTATGGAGGAGAGGGCATCGCCAGCTGTCCACCGGTAAGAATCAGCCTCAGCCTTTTCACAACAGAGCATGTGCATTATCGTGGTGTGACAGTTTACGTTATGTTGGTCAGAGGCTTGAGAAAGTGTATGGGTTTCCTTCAAAGTGTTTGTGTGTTTTAGGGTGGCACCCAGCTGGGGGATCCCAACTCCATTGTGGACCTGGGATCCACTGAAGTGACTGAGGAGATCTTCATGGAGTACCTGTCTTCACTGGGAGAGTCCACATACAGGTAGAGTAACACTGGACAATATTACCGCTGATTGTAAACACAACCGGAGTAGCCACAACTAATAGAGTGAACCAGTTGAAGGCTGGTGACTGACACCTCTGCCCGACAATATTTTTTATCAGTACATTTGATTTACTGTCGTTAGTCCAGTTTTGCTGAAAATCTGGGCGCGGCCTTGGCAACAGTCAGTGTCAGTTTAAAATAATAGGAAAGAAAAAGACATTGAACTATCGCAAGAGTTACTTTCGATAACAGCAGCTCGTGGTCTCATAGCTAGTTTACATCATTAAATTTCCAACTCCACTTCCCCTTTCTAAAGCTACCATTAGGGCTGGGCAGTGTAATTGGAATACATATCACAATACTCACATAATTTAAAAAAAAAAAAATGTTCGTCTCACTAAAGCAAAAGGTAATATGAGGTGTGGTGTGAGCTGTAAAATGTTTGATGCCTGCAACTTGGTCAGTTTTTTAATAAAAAATGTCTTATTATACAGTTAGGACAGTAGAATTGGACATTGGACAGTATCCCAAACATCACTACTGAGAGACAATAAATGATAATAACACTGAATTATCACCCAACTCTGTTTCTATACAGTTTTGTTTGCAGGAGTAAATCTCAAAAAATGCTTTATAGAACCAAAACATGCGCACAGTCCACTTTAGTCTGCAACTACAAATGAAGCAAACAAAGTCTGTTAATCTATTGTCTTATGATAATTTCACTTCAGAATACATTTGAACTCGAAATAAAAATGTTGCTTCTTTTCCATCAAGCAAAGAACAGAAGAGAGCACAAGCAGACCAGTCATTCAGTCCAAACTGTCCTCATTGGGCAAAACAGTCTTGTAATCTGCCTTAACAGACTGTCAGTGCTCAGTCACCTGTGTCACCCATCATCACTGCTGGCAATGAGCTGTGTGTGTGTGTGTGTGTGTGTGTGTGTAAACACCGTCTCACACACACAGTCACACACTCCACCCTCCTTCCTTTTCTTCATTTTTATCTGCCTGTCAAAATCTCCTCTATTGCTATCTTGTCGTTTCCTGCTCCTCACCCACCCATCTCCACCCCACCTCACTTCTTGTACTTTCTCTATATGTCTGACTCACCCCCCC
>OMLB01064330.1:16617-26628 GCA_900302555.1 Myripristis jacobus | reverse complement strand
ACCTTCAGCAACGAGGTGGCTCAGTTCCTCACAGGCTCCAAGATCCCTGCGTACATCACTGACCTCCCATCTGAAGTTTTGTCCACGTGAGTCAACTCCCTTTCCCTAAATCTCTGTCACAATAGCAGAATATGTATATACAATATATTTAATATCTAAAAAATATGGATATATACTCCTGCCAACCTGTGAGAAAACCAAAGAACAAACATCAAGCAATGTGGGTAACATTTTAGTGGGTCGCAAATTTCATGGTAAGTAGGTGCTGATTAGCAAGTAATATATTTGAAAATTCTTTGAAGTGACCCCCAAATTACATCAATATTTACCTCAAAACTTATTGAATACTTTTTCTGTGTCACCAGAATTATTGTAGATGAATATTTCAAATCCATTAGATCATAAAAATATCATGAAATCTTAATACAGACTTTACATGTGCAACTTGAATGCAGTTCTACTGGAAAACCATTGAATAAAAATCATAAATGTGGTTTGCAGAATCATTTGGGACGTTCAGAATGAGTTTGGTGATCACAGTAAAGGCAAAAGCTTTGTTTTTTAATGAATTATGAGGTAAATATTGATGTTTTGTAAACCAGTTTTGGTGGGCTGGGATTTAATTCAAGTCTGTTTGATGCTGCTGTGCAGTCTGTTTTCATTTGTTTGACTCCCGAGTGCAGCAGTTTACTGTCAACACAATATCCAACCAGAGAACATGAACATTGTTAAATACAACTGCTGGAGTTTTGCCCATTTTATAGCGTGGTGATGTATTTCTTTTTTTTATTCTCATGACTGTATGAGAAAATTTCAGCCATCTAAAATCTCAGTAAATGTCACTGTCATGATCGTAAAGGCAGAAATCTATCATAGAAGAGGTGGACACACAAATTAAGACCATATTTCAATACAACCACATGTCAAGTTGTATTTTGAGTAAAAGGTTGAGGTTGCATTCTGGGAAATGTAGGAATTTCTTAACCAAAGTAGAAGTAGAGGCAAGTTGAGAAAACTAGACTAGACTACTAGAAGTAAATTACACTTGACACTGGATTACACTGAACACCTGAGGGTGGAAATGATCCTGTGCATATACGCCCTCTGGTGGTGAAAGTATTGAATTTTAATCATAATCAGTATGAAGAGTTAATTTGAGTATCGTTGTTTCTTTCTTCTTCTGTCATTATTACACATTTTAGCACACTTACAACTATTGTAATCAGTGCACACATCATCTCCTCAACCACGTTTTGAATTTTCACCTGCTGTACTTCCTCCTCAGGCCGTTCGGTCAGGCTCTCCGTCCCATTCTGGACTCCATCGCCATTTCTCCGCCTGGAGGGAACAACTTCACGGGACAGAGATAGACGGGACTGTGCACAATCATATCTTAATCAAGCGGTCTAACCTCCTCATGTACAGGGTGGGATTGGGGTTGGGAATTAATCACGAGCCACCAGCCAGGCTTTGACACCATCTTGTGGACGCAGCTGATTAAGTTTCTTGGAGGTCCGTGTCTCTTCTGCATATCATCAGTTTGAGGTGAACCAGCCTGCGTTTGGCTGGTGGACTAACAAAGTTAACTCCCTGCTCTGGGTGGGATGGATCATCTGTAACTCTGGGTTTGTGTTTACAAAGTGGTAGTACTGATAGTGGATCAGTGATAATCTTCCTGGTTTTTCCATCTGATTTTTTTCCTTTTAATTAACATCTCAGAAAAAAACCCTGATCCTTCCTAGCAGTGACACTTAATTATCACTGCAAAGCTTTGTGAAGACACTTCCTAATCCTTCTGAAGAGGCCCTTCATGATAGTAACTTTGTTAGGGAGTTGGTTACAATGGGAGGACTTGCCCAGAAATAAACAATGGATCGACATGTTTAGACTCAGATGTGAGAGGATGAAAGTGACAGCATCATTTTTAGCTACGTTAAAAAAAAGAAAATGGGTTGTTAAATGCCGGTAACTCATGCTTAATTTCTGCTCTGATACTGTGAGCTATCCAAACCTCATACCTTACCAGTGCTACACCAGCAAAGCCTGCGTGACCCTGCGAAACCCTGGCCTTAACATGATCTCACCGGACCTCAGCCTTGTGTTTTACCCATTTTTATTATTATCAGACTCGTGGCAGGTCAGGGCTCCTTGGGACAGAGAGCAAAGCTTGATACCTCACAGGACTATGATGAGATGCCTGTGCCACAGTTGTTTTTCCTCCCCCTCCCCTCATTGCCTCCATCTCCTCATGGTCGTTCACTCAGGCTGGCTTAAGATCCGTACATGGAAATTTCCAGCGTCCTGTACACCGTGTGCTTTGGGGATTAGGAGATTCAGACCTCTCTTTCCTTTCAGGAATGCTATTTATGAAGATTTTATCACAAGCTAAAGCTAAAACTGAACCTGCATTTTTAACTTTACATGTCAGCGGTTCCTACGATGGATCTCTTAATCGTTCCCTTTGCAAATCGTGTTGCATCGTTCCTCTCCCAAGGAGCCGAGGATCATCTGAATGTAAACTTGGGGTGTTTGTTTTTTTTTGACTTCTTGAAGTCCCAGAGCTGTCGGGCTCACTGCTGCACAGGGGTGGGTGTGGTTCCTACTTAATAGTGTTTTAATCGTTCTGCTTTTAATCACTCTTCATTGAATGGTTTGCATCTGTGTTCTTTTTTATGGTCATTCTTTTTGACTCACACACTCCAAAGGTAAAGCTACAGCAGAAGGAAAAGATAAACTGGAATTTTAACTCGACCTCACTCACTAAAGCCGTTTTACTGACTCTCGTCTGTGTATCAAGTGTGTCAGATTGTGCTAATCCACAGTGTCGTCTTGAGACTGTGCAAGCGTGTAAAGTTCAGAGACGCGTCTCTGTGTAAATACACACTCAGGAACACCTTACGACCACAAAACCCTGTATCATGCTTTAGAAAATGGTGCACCAAACAACTGCGCATCTTTGAGCTGCTTCAGCGACGGTGTCTAGGAGAATTTGTTCAGTTTTTTTTCTAAAAAGACTGACTTCATATCCAGGAACAATGTCTGGTAAACATGAATTGTTGTTGAAGAATTTGTACTGTTTTATAATCATGTGGCAAAGCCAGATGTAATAAATTATTGTCTAGGCTATATGAGGTGTTATGCCAACCGCTGTTCACTGTCCTCACATTCATGTTTTTGTTTTGTGGCCATTAATCCTTCGTTAAAGAGAAAACAAGGCTAATGGCATCAATGTCTCTGTTCACTGTTTGTTCTCATGTTAAGGCTGGCTTCTTTTTGTGAGTTACCTACTTTAATATTTTTTCCCTAAAATGTTCTAAGTGTCATCATAAGAATAATTTGTACTCTGATTACAGTTGCATAATCAATCTTAGTTATACCGTATCTTTGACATTTGTTATTTGACTCAAGTTGTGGTATTAAAATATCCTTACTTATTCCTAAACAATCTTCTGTGCTGAACTCTTTTCTGCACCAGAATGGTTTACGAGTGTCCCGTACTTTTTTAGCCCAGCCCAGTTTAAGATGAAAACAAAAAACAACAACACCAACAAAAAAAAAAACGTGTCTGAGAAAAGATCTTGATTGTCTTCCAGCTTTTAAAAAAAGTTTTTAGTACATAATGATAGGACATTGTGGGACTCATGTCAAATTTGGATGGAGAAGCTCAGGATATTTATTCACTGTGAAAGCTGCAGGCAGCCAAAGCTTTTGGGTTCATGTGGGAAACAGCCCACAAGGTGGCGCTAGAATTGCACTACAGCTCTGACTTCCAGTTTATGTCACAGTGCCTCAAACAAGACAAATGAGTTTGAGTCTCGCTGCATTTGAATTTCTAAGATCAACACATGGACTGGTGATGATCACAGGGACAAATATGTGACTGCAAGGTCACTGGTTCAAATCCTGGGTGTGAAAATCTGGCCAGTAACGACCCTCAAGGTGTCCTTGAGCAAGGCACCCAACCCCTACTATTGAGGTTGAGTTTATACTGAGCACATCCTAGATATGAAACACAGCATGTGGACTTGGGAAATAGATAAAAGAAAAAGAAACCAACATAAAAAGTGAAATTAAAAGCAGAGAACTGTGGCTGCTATCAAAAAAAAGAAAAATAATTGAAAAGAAATTGATGTGGTGTGCACTAAAAAAGGGGCCATTTGACTGTTATTTCACCTTCTAATTAGTCGTAGTCTCTTTTTCACATTTCACTCTGTTTCCCTTGGGCTTTATCACTGATGACTTTGTATAAAGCTTTGTTGCAAGTCATTTCAAATAGACTGGGTTACATCACTCTGGACAAGGAATACATATGCCCTAATTACATTGTTTTGTTGGTGCAAGCAACTCGATATAATGAAGCACGGCCGACTGCTGTCACGCTGGCATTTGCTTTGGTCTGCAGGGAGTTTGTCCATATTCGATTTGTTGAGTAATTAGTTTAGACGATTAAAGCGCCTGGCTTTTGGTGGAGCTTTTTGCCAGCATGTAACAAGTCCAACATAACCACAAAAAAAACAACAACAGTCAAACCCAAAGTCTTAAGGTAATTTAATAATCTTTAATATTTCATCTTCAAAAGTGACATCAGTTAATAAACAATCCTCAATAAAGAACATTTCTGGGTATAAATGAATTGCTCGGTTGTAATAAGAACGACAAGATTTCGGCGACATATTACACACCAGTATTTCCTTGGTTTTACTTCCACATTTGCATTCTGGAATTTGTACATTTATCACACACTAAATCATATTCCATTGTTAACAGATTTTGCAAGGTACTCCAAGGCAATAATATCCTGCAGTGGTTTACGGTACCAAAATGGGGTGAATCCTCATGTTTCACCCATTTGTAGTGCAGATGCAACAATAACAGTGCAGTGTTGAAATATCGCAGCATTGAAATATCGCCTTTTGTCTCTGGAGTCTGCAAGTATTACATTTGAAGGAATACTCCAGTGTTTTGGGCAAAATACCCAGACTAAGACAAGATGTTCGATACCATTTTCACCTCTGCACCTCCAGTGGTCCAGTGGTAAAGAACGTCATGTATTTCAAATCCACCTGATCCACTGTGTAAATCAGACAGCTTCAGAGCTGCTGCAAGGTTTCTTTTTCACTTTGATGGAGCGAGGCTAACAACTCCCACTGACTTCAAGTCTTTATGCTAAGCTAACGTGAGCTGCCACCCATAGGCACTGAAACACAGGATGCACAGAGGTGAAAAACATCTCGTCTCACTCTCTGTAAGTGCTTACAGGAGTATTTTCCCCAAAACGTTGGAATATTCCTTTAAATAGCAGCCCAGAAAGCAGCATACTTGTAAATCTGTAGCTGCAAATCTGATCTAGTACTCACTGCCAGTGAACTGGCTTTGGCACAATGTCCCATATTAACAGTCAGTTTTGTGTGTAATTATAGAAGCATTACGATGGTTTAGTCAGACTGGCTCCTTCTCTGTGGTCGTTTCAACATATATTACAGTTAATCTGTGTTTTGTCACTAATGTATAAACCCACAACACAGTACTTCTAACCTCCTCTATTGCACAGTAAAAAATTGCACAACTTAAATATATCTCTCTATGCCTGACGTTTAAAACAATCCACATTAATAAATTTCTTTATGATTTGACATCAACAGCAATTCAGGTATAAATACTCAAATTAAAATGACTCGTATCGTAAAGCCCTTATGCAAACAAATGCATCAGAATTTCCATTAAATAACATATTTACACAAGAATATTAACCAACAAAGGTGAACGCATGGTTTTCAGATGTTTTCCCCCTCTATAAAACTTAATTTTACATCATCTGTAAGCCATGTGTTCAGAAATAACAAATCATAACGTACACAAGATGTCAGACATTTATCTTTAAATACAAGAAAAAAACAAATTTTGGTTTGTTTTACCTAGGAAGTACTAAGGGACGCCGTTGTTTTAGGTGGGGAAAAAAAATGCATGATCTCATACTGGGGAAAAATATCGGAAGCACTTGTTCAGTTTCTCAACACGGAAATGATTCTGAAACAGCAAAGAGCTACACTTCTATTGCTTAAATCTGTTTTGGTCCCTTGAAACCGCCGCTTCCCGATCTTTTCACATCTGAACCTACAAGACCAAGAGTGAGCAACGCCTACCCAGCATTCCTAGCTTCACGGTTAAACACTCAAACTTTAAATCAAACAGGAATCCCACAGGAGTTGTGGCCCACCTGCTTAAGGTTCGAGTTCTGATTGGGTGACGACTAACGGGCAACAGGCCAACAAATTGTTATGACCAATCACAGCACTTTGTGGGCATGTCTTACGCATAACATAACATAAACAATAACCTATTGAATGTATTGGCGAGACTTGAGAAGTTTCCAGAATGGGGTTCCTTGTTTCAGTTTAGTTTTTATTGCTTAAAACTATACTAAACTTTTAATTATAATATGGGGTCTCAGTAAAAATCAGCGTCAACACCTCCTTGTGCTTGTTGTGTTGACACATTCGACCAAACACTCAAACTAAGCACATTTTCTGTGTAATTTGATTTTGTTTTAGTTTGTTTTGTGAGTGCACAATATCGTTTCAGATAGTTTTGTTTTTATTTCAGTGAACTAAAATGGGTTTTTTTCCACACCTAGTTTTAGTTTTTAGTTGAGTTTTAGTCAGCTATAATAACCTTGCCTGCAGCACTGTGCTCTTACCATCATTCTCCTGTGATCCAGTTTGGATGAAACACAGTGGAGGGTGGCTTCAGAGTCAAGAGAGCAAATCTGTCAAATTGGTCAATGTCGAGGCGGGACATCAAAGTTTACCCCATGACAATAAAAAGCGGCATATATACTCAAATCTCTCTGAGCCCATTTGTAGCTGAATTTTTCACACCCAAATTGTTCACACTTCCCGACTGCAAGTTTGACATGACTTGGAAAGTAATCACAACTCGTAAGTGTCGTGTTTACAGGCCAGTTTTGGTGACTTGTCGTCCCAGCAGTTTAGAGATTTCAGCGTCAGCGACAGCGGGAGTCAAAGCAAATCATCTTCTAGTTCTTTGACTGAGGTATGACGGACATACCAGCAAAAACACAAGAAACAGCTCATAAATCCATTCAGCAGTTTAGCCCTCAGATCACATTGTTCTGCTTTCAAACATGAGCTACCAGTGCTGGCTGTCAGATATCAATATCCATCTTCCAATACCAACTTAATCTTGCATTTTGGGGGTGTTTCCAGTAGCCGGCTCAGATCATATTCTTACTTACATTATTATGATATAATCTTACTCATGAAGGGTGCTGCGCGTTCCTTGTTTTAGAGGACTGCATTTACTGGCGTCTCAGTGCAGTTGAGGTTGAAGTGCATTGCTCTCACCTGCCAAAGCAAACTGAGCTAAGGACCAAACACCAGATAAACCGCTCCAAACATGCTTGCACTTGCACTACTGGTCTGGGTGACGACGCTCAAATATAAAGTGCCATGTGAGGGCTGCTTTCATCCACAGTGCCTTACATAGGGTCTATTTTATGTACCTGTGGACCAGAGGGAAAGGCAGAAATAAATAACTTGAGAGAAGGGATGAAAAAATGGGAGGGTTGGATTCAGAGGGTTAAAGAGAGACGAAGAGCTTTGTTATCACCAGAATAATGTGAAGGAACTAACAATAGCCATTATACCTCTTCCTCTGCAAGTGTACTGCATTTATGCTGCACACACTTTTGGAAGTTACATGCCAAAGTGGTGTTTTGTCTCTCAGCAGTAGTTAAGTTAAATTTAGAAAAAGTGCAGTCAAAAATAAGACTTTTGTAATGGCTGTAACTGTAGGGGGAGTTAGAGCCGCACACATGACTATCGCTCCTTTTTTTTTTTTTAGGTTAACTTCCTAGAAATCAGTCACATTACTGGCTGGAGCCCCAAGTCAAAAAGTCACTCTGACTTCGATGTCCTAACAAGACTATTATGTAAAAGCCCAGATCAGTTCCAATAATCTCTGTGCTGGACAATCAGAGCGTCATGTAAAATGATGTAAGCCTTGTATAAGGTTTGAAAAGCGTTTTTGGCAACTTTGCCTAAGTTGAGGAGGCGTCTTGCTTTTTGGGATACTAAAATACGCGATGCAGAGGCGCCTGGTTGTTGTCACGAGGATCACAGCTGCTGTAAAGTTTCATACTTCATCTGTGCATCGTCTGAAAACATTTGAGGAAGGTCGAGCTTGTCAGCGGCGCCCTGCCCAATCAATAAAGATTTGAACTGTTGTCTTTCAGGACAATAGGACGTTTGGGATCCAGTTTGACATTTGAAATGTCAGACCTATCGATTCCCTGCGTGACTCTCACAGGAGCACGACTGCACCAGGAGTGTTAACTCTAAGGGGGCGGGCAGACAGAAGCAGATGAAACGTAGGAAGTTTGTGTGTGGATCTGTCGCTCTGCCTTCTTTATCCAGCTGGAAATCCAAACGGAGGCGTGACGTTTCTGATAATAAACAGGTGGATAATCTGTGAGCACAGAGCCAAGCTCTCTGCTCTTAAAATACAGCAGAAAAGAAAACAATCTAGGCTAAGGCTGCATAACATAAATTTACAGAGAAAGGAAAATGGAGAGCTCCACAACCCATACAAGAACTCTTAGGTTTTGAACACAGAAAAACAGCAAAATCCACCTCTGATAGTGGCTCAAATGGTTTCAACGTTTGATGAACCAAAAACTCTGGATAACACCGATAAAAAACAGGCATCCCTGCATCCCGTTTTTCATCGGTTTTCAACATATCAGCACTATAGAAAATACACGGGCTCAGTCCATTTAGAGAGAAAATCTGTGCGGCCGTCCCCAAAGCAAGCACCATCTATGTGGCAGTGAGAGGAAACTGAAAAATTAGGACTTCAAAAAGTTCTGGAAAGTTTTGGATATCAACTGATCACTTCCTGTGGTTGGAGAAGAGTCTGTGCCTGCCTACAGCATCTCAGTGATCAGGGAAGGGGCGCTAAACTACTAAACTACCTGCTAAAAATAGTGGATGTCACTGTTTATGGCAGCAGAGGCCCTGTGTGCCATGTTATTAGGACTCCCACCAGGATGGCCAAGATACGCCAAGTTCAATCCAAAACATGGTGATTTATTGGTAATTTATCACATTACATAGGTTAAATTTAGGTTAAGATCATTTTGAGCGTGTCCTGTGTTATTGCACTTAGGTGGGCCACAAATTAGGGAGTCGTAAATTAGAGCCTAAGCCGATAATTTCCCAGCTTCACAAAGCAGGACTGAAATGCTGGTCAACTTGTTTACACTGAGATCGAGTCCCAGATGGCCGCGAGATTTTTAAGTGTATTTTTAGATCGCCTCATGTAGCTTTCAAGTGAGGTCTCGCGTTCGGTCAATGCTGATTGTTGTTTGCTTATTTGTGTTTGCGCCGCACTCTGATCGCCCCACGTTAGCTCTTGTCGGTCCCGTTGCTCCACTCCTAACCTAATCACAGTTTATCCCTGTCAAAAAGTTTTGCATTATAAAATCTCCTCTTTCACTCTTTCAGTGCAAACATTGGCACCCAACTTTACACAAGTCTTTACGGACACGTGTGCAGTCATCAGCGGCTGACTCATGGTGCAGCTCTTGAGGGTCCTGCAGGCGGAAACCTTCACCGGCGAGTATCGGTGGACGTGCCGCGGCCGGTGTTAGGGTCGGGGCTCCGCACTGCGTCCTTTGCTGTCCAGGCATCAGAGAGGAGATGTAAAATGTCTCTAGAGCTCCAGGCCTAGAAATGCCTCAGCGAATTCCCCTGCAATTGCGCCCCGGGGGTTGAAAATTACATGCAGGCATCTACACACATTCACACACTGTGACTCATGACCCAGACAGTCCAGTGGTGAGAGACCCAGATCCACAGTGACTCCCTCCCCTTTCCTTCCCCCGAGGAAGGAAAACACGCGCTCATGTGCTTTTGTTTTTCTATTTTTCCTCCTCTCTCTCTTTCTATCTGTCCCCCTCTCTCCCCCTCCTCCCCCCTCTCTTGCCCCTCT
>OMLB01064328.1:0-10917 GCA_900302555.1 Myripristis jacobus | reverse complement strand
AAAGCCGTTACTGGATCACAGACAAGACAAATATAATTATCTGGCATTTCCTTACGGATGTGGGGAGGGGGGGGTTATGCCGCTGCATGCACAGGAAAGACTAGCAACCTATCAGACGACACGGATGCTCTTGGCTAATGATGTCATTCACCTCATTTTTCAGTTCTGTCACTGATTAAAGGCTCATGCCGGTGATTTTCCATGTTCAGCGAAATATCTACAAAATGTGCACACGTCACATTCCCCCTCCCTTTCCTCCAGCCGCTGCTTTCCGTTCATCCCACTACGGCAAGAAAATGAACTTTCTTCACTCCAGTTTTCCATCAGCGGAGTGAAGTCCTCCACATGAGTTTTCCTAAAAGCAGCAGCACTGTTGTGTTTTCAGGACTTTTAGGGGACAGTGTGAAAAAAACAAAACAAACAAACAAATAAAAAATGCTCCCTCCGCCAGGGAAATTAGTCCCCCAGGGCAATGTTGAGGATTGTTGTGGCTATTTCAATCAAAAATTAAAATCTGAAAATGGAGGGATTTTGATTATGTGATGTGAAGTCTTTAGCAGTAACCGCATGATTTGAAAAGCAGTTTGTTGTAATGGAAAATGTGGGGCCAAACATTCAAAATCATTGGCATGGTCCTTTAATCACAGCTCAGATGAAGCCCCATGCTCTTATGTGCATCAAACACGACCTCCGACTACATTTTAATAACTTCCACCTGTTATATTATGATTTCGCACATCCTCGGCCAAGAGCATCCCGACATCGCGCTGAACATGGAGAACAAACCCCGACTTCACAGATGCTACAGACTCTGGAGGCACAGCACAGTCACTGTTCCCAAAAATGGCTTGTGCAAGCACTCGTATGCACTGGCCCGCTCGCACGCCGGGCGCACAGGACTACTTGACCACCAAAGCCATAGTGAGAACGTCAGCTTGCAACGTCATGCCTACGGGCTTAAAGTGGACTCTGTGCCACTTTAACAGCACCGGGATCAGCAGGCAAGCGTTGGCATAGTCCTTAAAGTCTTTACCTTCTTTGCTTACTATGAATGTAGCAGTATCTCACATTGCCCGCTCTGCCTTTGCTGGTGGGCAGAAGAGGGGTGGGGAGAAACCATCAGAGTCTACTTAACAAACTTTAACCGGACATACAGGTGACAGCTTTAAAGGAATGCTCCAACGTTTTGGGCAAAACACCCTTTGTAAGACTTCCCCCGACTGAGACAAGACGCTCAGTCCCAATCATGCCATTTTCACCGCTGTGCAGTAGCATTTCATGTTAGCTTAGCATAAAGACTTAAAGTCTATGGGAGTCATTAGCCTAGCTCCATCAAAATGAAAAAGAATAAATAAATAAACCTTACAGCAACTCCAAAGCTGTCTTATTTGCAGCTCATCATGGATTTGAATTACACCGGGCTAATGAATCCCATAGACTTCAAGTCTTTATGCTAAGCTAACATGAAATGCTACCCACAGGAACTGAACCACTAGAGGTGAAAATGGTATCCAGCATCTGGTTTCAGTCTGGGGAAGTCAGAAAAAGGGTTTTCTGCCCAAAACGTTGGAGTGTTCCTTTAAGTCAGAACGTGATAATCACAGTACACCACTACAGGTACTACGGCTGCTACGGCTACAGTGTTGGCTGAGGTTTGGGGTCAGAGCGTGTGGTCGGGGAGGATCCCTTACGTGAGCGTTTGCCCCGGTGCGGACAGGCCGCCGCGGTCCTCTCTGCGGCCCCAGTCGAAGGGATTTCCAAACGAGCGCTTCCTCAGCATGGTCCTCACCAGGATCTGCACAACAACAGGGAGCAACGGTAAACTTCCAGAAACCAAAAACATCTCTTCTCCATGTTCATTATTTTCCCCACAACTGACGCTTAAGGGATGCGTCGCCCATGATGGACAGTATTTGCTGATCCGCTCACACGTCTCTATGTCAAAGCAGACGAACGCGCTCACCACGGTGGCGAGGCTGGGGATGTGTTTCACCGAGTTCTCCACCTCCTCCTCAGTCACTTCGATCAGCATGCAGCAGTTGTCGTCCTCCGGGGGGAGAGGCTCCGCGCCGTGCCGCGTCACCCACGGGTGGACCTGGACACAAGGGAGGAAGTCTCTGTTGTTCTGCTTCCCACACACACACACACACCGGCTTCAGAGGTGTACCAGCAGCATTTTGTCAGAGTTAACACGAGCACGCCGAGCTTTCCACTCAGCACCACCGATCCACGTACTAAGATCTACCGTAAAACAAATGAGGTGCCACTCTGACACTCTGAGGAGCTTCAGCAGCTTTTTATGAGATTTGTGCCGGAGCTTTATAAGCCACTTACTAATTACTATTATCAACATGGCCTTTGAAACCTGATATTTCTTCCTGCAAAAAAATTACAGCTCATTAGTCGAGATCACTATTCAAATATGTCCCAGGTCACGAGGCTGATGTGGTTAGAAAAATGTGACTTAATGAAAAGGAGAAGTGCAGTTTTCAGGATCAATTTCACAGATAAGGAGAAGCGCGGTGGGTTACGCTGACTGACACAGGACGGGGTTACGTCTGCACTGCAAAGGCTTTTTTTCCTAATAAATATGAGCTCTGCCGGTGAACTTCACAAAGAGCAGCCTCACCACACCTCCACCTGTCTTCATTTACAGAAATGTTTTGTAAAATCTGGTTCTCTGCGTGTTAAATGCATTGCCAAACATGCTCAAGTTTAGATTTATTTTATCTTCACACTTTGCTTAAAATAAAATGTGCAGGAGAGGAGGGAAGCTGGGAGGGCTTATTCAAAGTCCTCACCCGGCGCTGAACATATTCCACAACTTCAGCAACATCAATAAAACCGTGCAAAAGCGATGTCCTCAATTAACAGGAGATGTTTACCTTGATCTGTGGGACTGATATTCTGGTCTCTGGGTTCTTGTCCAGCATCTTCAACAACAAATCTTTGAGATCCTCAGATATGTCGGCACTGTTGAGACAGGAGGAATCTTTTAAGTTAGATTGGGTCATTTGAAAAACCTCAAAATGTAAAAAAAATGGTAAGAAATTGCACACTATACATATACAAAAGATTTAATTGCACAGCATAAAAACAGCAGGGAAGAGTTGCACTGACCGTTCAGGCAGCTCCACCGGCTGCGTCTTGATTTTCTGGTGGAGACTGAGGATGCGCTCGTCCATAAACGGACACTGGGAATGAAAGACGGGGTTCGGTATCAGCGGGAGATCCATACAGATTATCATTAAGGAGAAAAGCTGTAAAATCATCGTATTTACTGTTTGCATTTTTCGTGAGAGATAACAGACTCACCACTCCGAAGACGAAGCAGTAGAGTGTCACTCCCATGGCCCAGACATCCAGAGCCTGCACGACAAATGAAGCAGGACGGTAAACATATTGCCCTTTCACACAACACGGGACTGTTTGTGTCAGGCGTGTTCACACCTGCAGGAAATACTTCATATGGTTTCAGGAGAGCAATGACGCCTGGGCAGGGCGAGCAGGCAGTATGTGTTAAATTGAATGCTTTGTAAGACATTTTAGCACAAATATTAACCAAATTTCAGAGTGATTTTTGGACAATTCATCTTATTCGATAAAACATTGTGGGTATTACAATAAGTAGAATTCCTTTGGTCCAGTGCAGAGGTCTGCTTTTAGGAATATGGTTGATTTTTAAATAGATGTATCACTGAAATGCCTTTAATAAGAGTTTTCATCAGGTTAGAAGGCAAGGTGCCACTGTAAATAAATAAATACACAAAGCAAACCACAACCTCTTTCCCCACAGAGCTTGGGACCGAGTGAGCACACAGATTTTCTTGGATTTCTCTTCACACCTGAGCTCAGCTGCACGTTTTGCAGACTTAGTACCAGGGGCGCTGGGAGGATAAAGTGCAGAACAACTGATGCAGACATTTGTGTTCACACATGCAGTTCAATGTCAATGTGAACTGCACAGTCCAGTGCATGTGTGTGAGAGGAGCTAGAGAGAAATGTCACAGTGTTTACTGAACATGAAGGGTTTGGTAAATTTTGTGTTTCCAAGATAAAATATATACACAACACCTGCTAATCTGACCCAGGCTCTGTCTGATCACATCATCATTAGCAGGTCCAGCCACCAAACTGTCCCACTACCCCTCTCCAAGACAGAAGATGCATATTCTGTGGAGAATTTGCCCATGGCCTTTTAAACTTCTAACTAAAAAATGAAAGGCTAACTTACAACCGCATGTATGTTTTTATATTATTAGATTATTAGATATTATGATATCAGAAGTATGGGTCAAAAAAGAATCATTTTCAAAACCACACTACTGGAAGCTGCTGTCTCAGAGGAGGGCCTTGCATTTCTCCAAGCCGCCTGCAGAGGGAGCTGTTCTTTCACCTTGCCAGAGAAGTTCTTCCTGGTCTCGGAGAGCGTCTCGGGGGCGAGGAAGGCGGGCGTTCCCACCGTGCTGGTCAGGAGGGCGTCCGCCCCCTCAAACTGGTTGCTGACACCGAAGTCGGCGATCTTGACGTGTCCGTCTTCGCCCACCAGCAGGTTGGAGGGCTTGATGTCTCGGTGGATGATCTTCTGGTAATGCACTGTTTGAAAAAGGAAGGAAATGCGAAATGTTTGGTTTGTGTTTGTGTTTGGAGTCCACTTCTGTCCCCGAAGGTACAATCCACCACAAATGTACCCCCAATAGCTAATTATTGGAGTTCAAGGTAATTATGTGAAGCTTTTTCAGAGCCAGAAAGGTGCACGTATGTTCCCAAGCAGTGAAAGGTGCATATATGTACCGTTTCCTCTAAATGTCACGCATGTCAAACAGCTGTTAGGTCAAATAGAATGAAAGGAGACGGCTCTCTATGAGGGGACAGATAATTTCCCAGTGTCAGGGGGACCAAAGCTGCACCTTAGAGGCCCTACTGACAAACAACTGGACCCCTAAAGGCTCAATCATATGCTTTATTTTCTGAGAGTGTAGTCATATATCATGATATTGATATATTATCGATATTGTCCGGCCCTCCTGAACATCACCGTCGTTGTTTTTGAGCGAATGAGGCGGCTTCTCAGGCAGTGCACTTAACCACGGCAGCTGGACAGACGTGTTCGCCGCCTGGCCGCCACATTAGCGTGATCGTTCTCTCGGAAAGGATTGCGAGCCGCTGCTCTCCGACGCTGCAAACGCACTAAGAGCCTCTGAAATTAAGTGAAATGAGCCTTGGTGGGTGGCGTGCAGCCAGAGCAGAGCAGACGCAGGGATTGTGTAAATGGCAGGCAAGAAATAGACTGAGGCAAAGACGACGGCGGGAAGATACACAGACACACACACATGCGGCAGTACTACACACACACACACGCGGCAGTACTACACACACAGCGCTCTGCATCAACACCGCGGCTCTATATTTGTCATCTTCATGTGTCTGTGTACACAATGAAGATCCACATTCCTACATGGATTATGAGAGATTATGCAACAATGATGAAAGTATGAAGACAAATCTTCCTCATCTATCAAAAAGATTCATTTTGACAACGTCCTCAAGTCTGTATCTGCACGATTAGTGATGATCAGGTAATATTTCACCCTCAAAACTGTATCGCATATGAAATTAAATAATCCACAGACTCTACTCTAACTCTATTCAATTTGGGTCAGCCTTTTTCTTTGGCTATTAACATTTCTGACGTATCTTTCGTCAATCTGACATCCTGCTCTGATGTGTTTGCGGATTTTTAACATGGAGGCCCGGTTGACATTAACGCCGGATGCCCGCTAGATTATTATGAAACCCACCAGAGTTCTGGGCAAGATACGCCCACATGCTTACGGTCGAGCTCTTTCCATCAGATTCATCATCGGAAATATATGAAGACACAAGCAGCTGTTTTTTTTTTTTTTTTTAATCAGTTTGACGCCCGCTCCGCCAGGCTTTACATCTGTCAGCGAAGCAAACAGGAAGTCTAAAGTGCCGTTTTGTTGTTTGTTGTGTTCTCCACCAGCCGCAGCAGCTGTCCTTACGCACGGCGGTGCTGCTCGTTACGCCGCCCGTTTAATTAATTCATCACATGAACCTGTGAGGTGATATCTCACAAATGTACCAACGGCGGTTTGTAGCGTTCACATCTAAACTGACATTACAAGGTGTGTCACAGCTAATTAAACAGAAAGAATATTAACAGACAGATAAAATGCTGTAAATGTAAATTAAGAGACTGATAAGAAGTAATCACGCAAAAGTAATTAATCAATGTTGCCCTAAGAAATGCGTCTTTGAGATTTGACAAATCTGTGTAAATACAAAAAAAACAAAAAGAAAACCAAACGAAAAAGAAACAATCACACACCAGCCAGTCAGTGCAGCCTAAAATCAGGCCTGCCGACAGATTTTATGACCAATCACAGCGCTGGTGGGCGTGTCATGCCCAGAACTCTGGTGGGATCCATAATAACACTTTACAAACATGATGTAGAAATGTAATTTATGGCTTTATAATGACATCCTACTAAACTCCTGTTGATATTTAGCTTATATATCGACTGATTTTCTGTTGAATATCTACAGGAAGGTGCTACCTGATATTGTGGTACTGTAGACGTACATGGAGCAGTAAAATAGTGCTATAGTTTTTATCACCATCATTGCGTTCTGGTTTAACACGCAGTCAGAGGCCGAGTGTGAGGATAAAAGGATGCTGGACAGACTCACAGAACTCGATCCCCCTGAGCAGGTCCTGGAAGTAAAATCGAGCCTGGTCCTCACTGAACGGTTTATCTGTTGGCACCTCCATCACAGCCCTGAGCACACACACACACACACACACACACACACACACACACAATTAGCAATCATTACTAATGAGACAGAGCTCGCTCCAGTGTCACAGTGATAATGGTGAAAGAGGCTTAACTCACCCCTGCTTGACCAGCTCAAACACTGTGAGAGAGACACGAGTTTGTTCTGTTAGCAAAACGCAGAGCGGGTCCACACATGATCCAATAACATGAGTTTGAAATCACCTCTGTTCATGCATGGCTTCGTGTGAAACAGTATATATATGTGTATCTGTGTGTGTGTGTGTGTGTGTGTGTGTGTCACATCTTACCCATGTACAGGTGGTCCTCACTGGGGTCGTCCAAAACCTGGAGCCGAGTCACAGCAGAGAAAGGGAAGTGAGTGGAAAACATAACGTTTGATGTAAGGATCTCTTCCCCAAAACCAGGTTTAAATGAGTTAATCCAGACTCAGAGCTCTGCTGCTCAATTAAACACTAATCCTGATTTAGTAAATCCAAGTTAAGAGGGTTAAATTGAAATTAAACAATTAGAGTTAAATGCTTTCACAAGCATTTAATCATAAGATATCTGACATCAATCCAACATCACTGACTCTTAAATATATTATTCTAATAATTATAAACCTAATATTCTTGTAAATTTAAAAAAAAAGTGTTTCTGGTCATTTTCTTGTAATTTTTGCTTTTTTTTTTTTTTACTTTTTCTAATTTTATAGAAATGTTTTACTTAATTTTCTGATAGATTTTTATTATTATTATCATTAGTAGTAGTATCATCATCATTATAATTATTTCTTTTTTTGACTAATTATCTGGTCATTTCTTTCTTTCTCTAAATTTTCTGTTTCTGTTGTAACTTTTTTCAGATTTTTTCTAATTTTTGGGCCATTTCTTTCTAATTTCCCCTTTTGCCTTGTTTTTGAAAGAAATCAAGTGATTTCGCTAAAAGGGTTTCAAAGGGTTAGAAGTTAAACCTCCTTAGGCTTTAGTTTAAAGTTAATAACACATCACAGTTTATTTAAATTGTTAGGTTTTGGTGCAACAACATTAAATTCAAGCTAAGTCATAATATCATGATACGGCATACATGTTGTCACAGTGACAGGAGGCAGTTTTCTGAATTAGACTGTTGCAGGAGTTCTGCCTCAGTCCACATTACTAATTACTGTTTGTCAAAAATCTGTTGTGCGTAAACGTCTTATGAAAGCACCGACAGTCTTCTGTACAATCAAGGCTGTTGTGATGAATGATTTTCGCCCATATCACTCTGACATATTTGAAATAATCCTGAATGATAAAAGTGTTTGGATCTCTTCATCAGTCTCTCTGCCACACTCCACTGAGGCTGCTTTCCAATGTGCTGCCGTCAGTGAGTTGGAAACGTCCCACCGTCGCTGTCGGGACAGAAGTGGAGCAATCAATACGCTCGGCCCAAACTGTGTGAGCATTTTGGCTCTGCTCAACAGTGGAATATCTTAGCCTGAGCAGGCCTGACTGTGAAAACAACAAAACAAAACAAAACAAAACAACTTTCTGTCCTGCAAGTTATAACGTTTGGCCTTTTCGTTATCCAGCTCTATTAATGAAAAGAGGCCAAAAATCTGGTTCAGAAAGTGAATTAAAACATGAAATTTTGATGGTTTAACATTTTATCATCACAGACAATAACAAAACAATAAATATACACAATTCTGTGTGGCCCCTCACCATTCTGCCCCTTTCTCAGACCCATTTTAGTGAGGGGGGGAGGAGGCAGAAGGTCTTCGAGGGGAAATTAAAGGTCAACAGTAGAAGCCAAATAGAAGTGGTGAACATCATCTGAAAGCGGCTCTGTGTAAAGATATTACAATCATAAATTTGTAATAAGCTTTGTGTTTTGGATAGGTGTCTGTCTATTCATTTTTGACCCTTAATTAATAAAAATGGTCAAAAATCCCTCCAAAATATCACATTACAACACCAAGACCTTGAGGAACACCACAGAAAAATTCATGCTCTGATTTGGTGTCAAAGCTTTTTGGCATCTGGAGATTTCTGGAAGAACTGCATTTTTCAACGACTGCATGGCGAGCACCTCTGTCCTGGAAACTGCTCAGAAACTCGCCCATAATGGTCGACATAACTGGAAAACCAGAAATCGTCTGAATGACGTCAGGTGGGGGCTTAACATCATCACACAGGAATCTAACGTACTCACAAATACACTCACCTCCACTAGTTTCACTACGTTAGGATGGTCCAGCTTTTTCAGGATGGCAATCTCTTGATAGACCCGCTCCAGGGGCCCTTTGGGCTGAGGAGGACCCTCGGGTGCCGCTTTGGCGCCACGTGGAGGAGGTCTCCCTGGCGGAGGAGAGAAGAAAACAGGACGGGAGTCAGAGACAGGCAAGGAACGGATGAGAGGAGGGAGAGATTTAGCGTTGACATGAGGTGTCAGTGCACACTGCGGAAACGTTAGAGACGGTGCTCTCGGCTGTCAACTTACGTGGGAAACCTGCCTGCCTCATCAGCTTCTTCTTGGACAACACCTTCATCGCCTGCGGGAGAGGGAGAGCGAGAGGGAGCCGGAGAGGCAGGTGGGTGGGAGATGAAGTGAAGAGGCAGAGAGGTAAGAGGCAGTGAGATACAGTCAAGTGAACTGCTGCAAAAACCGCATTTCACCACCGATGACAACAGAATGAGAGCTGCACAAATAAACTAGCTATTTTAACAAATCCAGGTGCCGAGCTGCCATTTTTCTAGCCTGGATCCAGCCCCTGTGGGTTTCCACGCCCACATTTTTTTTAATGACGTGGTGATTCCTGAGGTCTGGAACTGCTGTATGACCGTATGTCTAAGATGCCCAACCGGCCCTCACAGAGCACGGTGAGAAGTAAACAAGTCAACAACAAATCCCTCTGTGCTCAAGGAAATGTTTCAGCATTGATAAATTAAAAGATGAACAATTAGCCTAGTCTTCAAAGATGCTGTTGTCGTGGCGATGCCTGATGATGCAGTTACTGGGCAATATGACAAAAACACAAAACGCATTCTCTTAAAAACGCACTGGGATTATACTGCGACAGAAATGGTAGATGTTTAATTAATTGGATTAATTACCCAGAGAATGGCGGTGGACTTTCCTAGGATGGCAATGGAACGAACTAATTGAAACTAATTGGCCTTTCCCTAATCTAAGCCATAACTAACGGGGTACGAATCGTTGAATCATCATATTGAAATGCCGACCGTGAGTCCATCTAGAAACTGAGTGCACGACAGAGACACCTGGGGAAGTGAGAAAAACATGAGATGCATGCTCTGTATGCCAATCAAAACCTCTTTTTTGTTTCTTTTCTTCAAATTGCCTCAGAATCAAATCTGAGCATGTCTTTCATGAGACAATTTTAGCAAACACACTTTTTTTTAATTGTCTAAACGTTTCAGTTATTACAACATAATGATAATAGTCACTGGCAGATAATGTGACATTTGGGACATTTTTTGTTTTTTTGTTTTTTTTGGAAGGATTATTAAAATAATCCTGATGTCACTGTCAGCACCATGCTGGTGTAGTAATCATGAGCAGCAAATAAGTCAAATAATTGCTGTGCTGTTACATCAGCCAATTAACTGGATGCATTTGCTGGATGGAGATTTCAAACGAAATCTCACCTCACAGTTTAACGTTACGGGTTTCATCAAGTTATGTTCGTGGGATGAGAGACAAAACATCTGGAATGAGAGATAAATGAGAGGGAGGATTAATCAGTGTGTGTGTGTGTGTGTGTGTCTATGTATGTAGGACTTACATAGTATGTGTTGTCATCTTCATTGTAAGCCAGCTTGACAACACCATAGGAGCCCTTGTCAGAGAATAAGTAAAACAGAAGTATGAGAACATAAGCGTGAGATTCAGCAGCTGTCAATCCTCAACATAAAAAATAAAACACCACACAGTGTAAAGGAACTGAAGAAATACACACGAGAGCAAACACAAACACACAAACAAACACACACACACACACACACAAGCTCCACTCTAAAGCTGAGGGAAGTGAGTGGGCTGACACTCAAAAGAGGACCAGCTGCTTCAAAGCAAGAACAGAGAAATTCAAATCATCTCTCCCTCCCTC